>MU249620.1:4055547-4088047 GCA_018977245.1 Lethenteron camtschaticum | reverse complement strand
ATCTATTGTGGAGAGGCAGAAATGTGCAGGAGTCTGCTTATCGCTGGTGATTTGGGCTGTGGGTCTATGCGAGCGAGATTGCACTGCCACAGTTCCCACAGACCAACAGCGAACACATTTCTCTCTCGTGGCTCCGCTGCCATGAAGTTGAACGCAGCATCACCGGCACCGGACGTGGGGCACAAACCCAGACAGGTGACAACCCCACCACGTGAGCCGATTGTGATGGTGGCTGGGGTCGCTGGGGTTGCTGGGGGTTGCTGGGGGGGGGGTCTAAGCGTGTGACGATCACTCCGCTACAACAATGCCCTTGCTGTGATGTACACGTCTCGGCCGAGGCTGGCGTGCTGCAACTGTTCTCGTGAGTATTTGTTTCACGCGATTTTTATTGTGATTATTAATTTTTGTTGTTGTTTAATAACAGACATACCTATCCTCATCCTGACAGTCGGCCTCAGATTGATTCAAGCAAGCCTGATTCAATACACTGTTATGTTGAATAACAACAACAACAACAACAAAATAACAACAACAACAACAACAAAATAACAACAACAACAACGACGATGACGGGGTGGACTGCCGGCTCGTGCCCTGGCGAACTCATCGGCCGTGAGACGTCGCGGGCGATGATGTCCTGCAATCTTGGTGAGGCCGTTGGCTTTACAATTGTTTTTTTTACCCTTTTATCTGGCAACAAAACTGACACTTTTTTTAAAACAAGGAGTCATGTTTGCATTGACCACAATACCTGCGGTCGGAATGCTAACAAAAAAANCACAACTCTGATAATGTATGCAATGTCCAACACCATGTGAGACTGGGCTCTAAGTAAAAGCTGTCTCGGGTGTGGACCAATCAATTTCAAGGACAGTGCACACATTATCAGAGTTGTGTTTTTAGTTTGCATTCCGACCGCAGGTATTGTGGTCAATGCAAACATGACTCCTTGTAAAAAAATGAAGTGTCACCCGTTGGCTTGTTTGTGACTTTATGTTTGTGTGTAACTTCATGTTTGTGTGTCGTCACTTAATGAATATCGCTTGAGCGCTGTGACGGCGGCTTACGCTGAACGCAATCCGCAGCGAGGGCGAAAGGCGTGGATTAGTGGATGCGAGACGCGGAGAGGCGCGGATGAGGCCGAGGGAGCTGCTTGAGCCGTCTCCACCCCGGGGCCAAAGCCCACGCGTCTTCGTGCAGCGAGCGTCCGTGCCCGCGGGGTTGCGGTTGAGCGCCACGGGATTTAAAGGCTCCAAAGTGGATTACAAGCGGGGAGTGACAATACCGCCTCGAGCGCGCAGGCTCCCTGCCGCGCGCTGAGGGTTGTTGGAGAGATGGGGGGGGGAGAGCAACTCCCTTGTACTCGAGGAAGCGGTGATAATTGATTTGAAGCAACAAAGTTAGTTGTTTTTCACGCCACCCACGCCTGCCCGTGCCATGCGCTTGCTCTGTTTGCAGTTTGAAGGCAACGCCTCAACATTTACCGGCTGCTCAACGGAGTTGAACAACGAAATCGGTTTCGAATGGTCGTGTAGAGGAATAGACGCTGAGGTGGAGGGGGTCCTGAGTGGGTATGTGAGTAGGTGAGTGAGTGGGTAAGTGGGTGGGTAGGTGAGTAGGTGAGTGAGTGGGTAGGTGAGTAGGTGAGTGGGTAGGTGAGTAGGTGAGTGAGTGGGTAGGTGAGTAGGTGAGTGGTAGGTGAGTAGGTGAGTGGGTAGGTGAGTAGGTGAGTGAGTGGGTAGGTGAGTAGGTGAGTGAGTGGGTGGTGAGTAGGTGAGTGAGTGGGTAGGTGAGTAGGTGAGTGAGTGGGTAGGTGAGTAGGTGAGTGGTGGGTAGGTGAGTAGGTGAGTGAGTGGGTAGGTGAGTAGGTGAGTGAGTGGGTAGGTGAGTAGGTGAGTGAGTGGGTAGGTGAGTAGGTGAGTGGTAGGTGAGTAGGTGAGTGGTGGGTAGGTGAGTAGGTGAGTGAGTGGGTAGGTGAGTAGGTGAGTGAGTGGGTAGGTGAGTAGGTGAGTGAGTGGGTGGTGAGTAGGTGAGTGAGTGGGTAGGTGAGTAGGTGAGTGAGTGGGTAGGTGAGTAGGTGAGTGGGTGGGTAGGTGAGTAGGTGAGTGTGGGTAGGTGAGTAGGTGAGTGGTGGGTAGGTGAGTAGGTGAGTGGTGGGTAGGTGAGTAGGTGAGTGGGTAGGTGAGTAGGTGAGTGGGTAGGTGAGTAGGTGAGTGAGTNGGTAGGTGAGTAGGTGAGTGAGTGGGTAGGTGAGTAGGTGAGTGAGTGGGTAGGTGAGTAGGTGAGTGGGGTGGTGGGTGGTGAGTGGTGGGTAGGTGAGTAGGTGAGTGAGTGGGTAGGTGAGTAGGTGAGTGAGTGGGTAGGTGAGTAGGTGAGTGGGTAGGTGAGTAGGTGAGTGAGTGGGTAGGTGAGTAGGTGAGTGGGTAGGTGAGTAGGTGAGTGGGTAGGTGAGTAGGTGAGTGAGTGAGNAGGTGAGTGGTGGGTAGGTGAGTAGGTGAGTGGTGGGTGAGGTGAGTGAGTGGGTAGGTGAGTAGGTGAGTGAGTGGGTAGGTGAGTAGGTGAGTGGTAGGTGAGTAGGTGAGTGAGTGGGTAGGTGAGTAGGTGAGTGGGTGGGTAGGTGAGTAGGTGAGTGGTGGGTAGGTGAGTAGGTGAGTGAGTGGGTAGGTGAGTAGGTGAGTGAGTGGGTAGGTGAGTAAGTGAGTGAGTGAGTAGGTGAGTGAGTGGGTAGGTGAGTAGGTGAGTGAGTGGGTAGGTGAGTAGGTGAGTGGGTGAAAGAAGTTGAGCGTGCACACATCACGTCCGCTGTGCTTGTCTCATGCCACCGCATCAAGCCACCTCACCCTTCTTGCTCGCCATTGACTCCGAGTCATCAACATCGTCGTCGTCGTCATCATCAACAGCAGCTCCTTGAACTATCCACTGCTGGATGAATGCCTCCACACGCCGCAGCCGCCCTTCGCGGTCTCACCATGGGCACAATCCACCCTCTCGCTTGCACACACGAGACGATTTCGCGGCTCCGTCTCCGCGCAGGTCGCCCTCCCCNTGCCGCACTGAGCACGATGCGTCCGGACGAAGCGTCGCCGTTGAATGTTCGGCGACCTGTAACATCGAGTGCGAGTGACGCGCGGCGTGAAAAATCAAACAAAAATGCAACGCGGATTTATTGGTTTGTTTGGGAGCGTTCGGCTTCGCATTTCCAACTTGCCGCGCCACCGTCGAACATCCGCTCAGAGTCAAGGCTGCGTTGCGCTGCCAATTTAATAGCGATGCGTGCGGAGAGATCATTTATAGATCAAATATTTCTCAGCGCACTTCTCTACAATTCCGCAGCGCGCGTCTCCCCAGGGTCGTTAGATCTCTCCCCGCGCTGCAAAGAAAATGTTTGGTTAACGAAATTCCTTCTTCTTTAAAAACAAAAACTTAGTCTCGCTTTCTTCTCGGGACCAAATTGAAAGCAACGAAACTAAAAGACAAAACGGAGATATGCTGAATAAAATGAGTGGTTTTAGAAGTGAGTGGCATCAATATTCAGCTGTGGTAGTTGTTGTTTTCTGCATGCAGACCGCACTGGGAATAATAATAATAATGGTGGTGGTGATTATAATTTATTTTTGCTTGCGGTGGAATTATGGTTCAGGAGCCAGATGCTAATGTCGAGGTCTGCCAGCCACGAAGAGAGGGCTTCGTTAGAGAGAGTTCGTGTCGTGTCGCTGTTCCTCCTCCTCCTTCGTTGAAGAGCGCAAACCACAGTGGGCTCACTGCGTGGGTCCGCAGTTTGTGTTGAATGGCCACAATCCCACTCCTGTGACGCGTCTCTTTAACTCTCCACGTATGGAAAAGTGCGCATCGCTCTGCTGATGTTCTGATGCGGTCGCTGGCTTCCAGCACCGGTGTCTTCGAGGAGGAGGGATGCCAAAGCCGGGGGAGGAGTTGCAATGTCCGCGCTATTCTAGGCGTCCACGTCGCAAGGGTTCATTGAAGAGCGGTGCGCTAACCACTGTGCCACCGCTCCACCATGAAAATAATTTGAACAAACACTAAAATAAAAAAGTGAACTATTGTGTTTACCGGGTAAAGCCCGCTGCGCTATTTAGATATTTTTCAGAGGCCACGAAGTGACTTATCATCATCTTTAAGTGGAAATTCGCAGCAGCCAAATATTCTAGACGCGTGGTGAAGGAAGGAAAAACCGGAGCATTCGGGGAAAATATCCACGCGACCACGGGGGAGAGAGAGAGAGACGCAAACTCCAAATATACAGCAGCTGGCGTCAGGGTCGGTATCGAGCCCACGACCTCCTGTACACCGGGCGAGGCAGTTAACATCTCCTAGCCACCGTGATGATGATGAGAGAGAGAGAGACACGCAAACTCCAAATATACAGCAGCAGGCGTCAGGGTCGTGATCGAACCCACGACCTCCTGTATACCAGGCGAGGGAGTTCACATCTCGTGACACAATTGAGAACTCCGTTGAATCATAGCTGGCGAACGGTCTAGCTTGCAAAAACATCGTCTCAGCAGTGTCAGTGCCGTGCTCTGCTGATGATGACGATAACAGGAACAGGCCGTTATTCATTCATTCATGCAGGAAAGCCCCACCGAGTCTCGATAATCTCCTTCGGAAAGTTCAGCGCTGCGATCCTGAGGCTCTTACGCGATCAGATGTGTCACCTGGATTATGATCAACTGAGTCATCATCAGCCACCATCGATCCACCGCTGGATGAAGGCCACCGTTCTACGGCAGATGGTCGAGACGTGAGTCTGTTTGGAGCGTGGCGTTGGCACCACCGCGTGGGGGGCCTCCAGCGGGCTCGGCTTCTGTCGTCCCAGCGCGCATTGACAATCACATCCACTGCTGGCGGGGGTTCCGTTAGGGCTGAAAGGTAAAGATGGTTAAAGCGCAGCCCCTGCAACTGCTCGCTCACGCCACTGCTGGCGGAAGGGCTTCCGCTCAGAGGAAGCTCGGGGAGTCCTCTCCCTCCCCCTTAGAGGGCATTTGACCTACTCTTCCACGCTGGCAAGACGTCTCGGAAGATACCCACACTTTACCCCATCACATGCCACGTGTGCTTTAGCCACCCGGCGTTCCGCTCGTTGTTGTGAGCGTCGCTCCTCAGCCCTCCGCTGTTGTTGGAGGGCGACTGCCTCCAACTGCCCAGTAGCAGCGTACTTCACGAGCCTCCTCCACAGAGGCCGATCTTGACACCGCTGGTACCAGTCATCGGCAAGTCCACTCAGCTCCACGTCCTCCTGTACCACGTCACTCCATCTCTTCTCTAGCCCGTGCCACGCCCCTCACTCACTCACACTCAATCACACTCACTCACTCACACACACTCTCACTCACACTCACTCACCGTGGCTGTCAGCTGTTGGCTGTCAGCTGTCGGCTGTCAGCTGTCAGCTGTCGGCTGTCAGCTGTGGGCTGGCGGTGGTCACCGCATCATCGCACGGCGCTTTCAGGTGCGCTGCTCCTGCGGCCGTCTGGAACGCTCTTCCCTGCCGATATTAGGAGGCCACTGGAGCTATGCACTTTTACATCATCGTCTACAAACAGCTTTTTTCGTGTTTAGTCTGTTGTCCTGGCCCCGCACGACGATTAGCCACGGTTGGCTGCGTACGGTGCGAAAGAAGTTTAACGTACAACAGTTCAGCATACACGCGTGCATTGTCGTGCGCTTCGCTCCTTCACTGCTGGATGAGCTGACCAATGGGACCGCGTCCAGATCATTCAAGTGTCTGTGAGCTCCTTGCACAATCCAGTTTGGTTAAACCCGGGAGGGATCGACTGATTCGGAGTGAGACCTCTGCTGCCAAACCAGAGCCGGTCACAGGCGCACTGCCCAGGTATGGACACTTTTCACCCTTTCCACAACTGGATTGTGGACTTCAAATATTCAAACAGGTGCTGTACTTTGTGGTGTTGATGATAAGGCCTCATATCATGGTAGCACGCTTCAGGATCAGCCGTGGAGTCTCCAACTCCTGTTCAGAATGATCAAAAATGACCAGATCATCAGCATGCATGACATGCTTAACCAGTAGGGAGGCATTTCTTGACCGCACCCGAGCATCGATTAGCCTCCCATTGTATCTGTGCGGAATGAAAATGAATCTGGTACGGCCATGGAAAGTGTCTCGAACTACTTGGTCAAAGAAGATGTTAAATAGTGTTGGGGCCAGAGGACATCCCTGCCGCACCCCAAGGTGAACAAGTAACGGCCCTGACTTCCACCCACGCAGTTTTACCCGGGTCTGCCTACCATCATGAAGGTCCAGAATGATTGTGAGCAGAGGGCCAGGGACCCCGAAAGTATCCAGATTAACCCAAAGCCCTGGTCTATTGATGGTGTCATTCGCCTTGACCAGGTCAATAAAGCAGACATTTAGGTCCCTGTGTTTAAATTCTTACACCTCTGCTGTAGCAGCCGAACACAGAGTATGGTATTTGAAACCACATTTGGGCTTTAAAAAAGCCTCTCCTCGGTGTGTCTGGAAAGGTGATGTTGAATAATCTTTGCCAAGACCTTTCCCAGCTGAGAGGTGCAAGAATGGCAGGCCCATCTTACAGATGACAAGCCGATAATCATCGCGAAGATCAGCGCCATGTGACGTCATATTTGAGGGGCGGTCTGACTTTTTGTGACGCCGTGTGACGAGGGGGGGGGGGTAGAGCTTTGTGATGTCAAATTTGAGGGGGGGGGGGTCTGACTTTTTGTGACGCCGTGTGACAAGGGGGGGGGGGGGGCGGGTCAAAAATCGTCCAAAATCGCGTGACGTCATTTATGGACGGCGCCTAACACACCACAGGTAAGTCTCCACTCAAGGGGATTACGACTAAGGGTGGTGACCTCACGACGGGTCAGCTAAAACGCTGCCCGGCGAGGGTCGAAGACCTGGCAGGCGAATTCCATTTCCCTGCGACAGCAACAAAAACAACGACGACGGCGACGACAACACACGTGGCCACGCGCCATTCCAGATTCTTCTCGAGGGTTCTGGTTCCCCGTCACGTGTCCCTCTCGCCCCCGTGCGGTCACGTGTCCTCACGCGCCCCCTCTCTCTCTCTCTCGCTCTCTCAACGTTGCCAGGGATCTGCCCCAACAGTCCTCTTCGTCGCTTGCTCGTGTGGCCGATATGTAGCGACATCCGGTATGACATCTGGTCTGTCACCGCACGTCTGGTATGTCACTACACGTGCACAAAACGTGCCGATTAGTTACAGGCCCTTGCTGATTGGTTGTGTCGGGTGGTGGCGGGTTTAACGGCGCATTCATATTGACGGGATGTAACTCCGACCCCCCCCCCCACCAAAACGCTTTAGGATGGATGATCAAATTTGGATGTAAAGCTTTCGTGACTGCAGGGATTCATCTTCTTGATTCTTTCGGGAAAGTCACGTAGAAGGGAAGCAATAGAATAATAAAAATAAAACATTATAAAATACAATTCTCACGACGTTTCGGCCACAACGCAATCAGCCGCCCGCAGGTGAAGAACAGGTCTGTCGGAAAGACAGCGTCTGTATTTTATAATGTTTTGGTTTTATTATTTTATTATTTCCCTTCCACGTGACTTTACCGAAAGAACCAAGAAGATGGATGATTACATTGTCACCTTGTGTCGTCACGTAGAGCACGACTTTTGGTGATATCCATGAGGAGACTCCGCAATCCGCCTGCCTCCCGCTGCCTCCCGTAGCTGGGTGGGTGTATAAGGGGCCGTCCATAAATGACGTCACACACCTGGGGGGGGGGGGGCTCAGACATTTGTGACGATGCGTGACGAAGGGGGGTGGCGGGGAGATTTGAGAAATCTGACGTCACATCAAAATGCGTAACTTTAAATAAATAAAGACAACACGTTCTACTTAATTAAATAGACTTTTTAATAAATGTTTTCTCCGACAACATCAGAGTGCAGCGCCACATTAAATACGCACTACGATGACAATAGTTTAAAGCGCTTTGAAGCATTTTTTTTTGGGGGGGGAGAGGGGGGGGGCAGAGCTTTGTGACGTCATATTTGATGGAGGGTTTTACTTTTTGTGACGCCGTGTGACGAGGGGAGGGGCGGGGGGTCAAAAATCGCCCAAAATCGCGTGACGTCATTATCGTCCGTCCACCTCCGAGGTCGACCTCTGCCTCCCTTGCTACATTCTACGTTCCCCAGCAGCAACACCGATTCCTCTCGGCCCAGAGGTCAGTCGCAGCGTGCCCGAAGTATGCGCATGGGTGGCATTGGTCGCGAAAAGCCGCCTACGCATTAACTGAATAATACATCGAAGTTTCTCTCCCATCGGCGCAAAAAATAAATGACCGTCAATAAGATTGTTGGGATACAGGGTCTGGTCGATGTGAGAATCGCCGTCCTGCCCGGACCTTGGCTAGCTCCGAAACGGCATCTTGAACGCGGTGGAAAGCGAGGCCCGAATAGAAACACAAATTTTTTTTCTTCTTGTTAGAAGCAACAAATTGATGATAAAAAAAACTGTTGGACTGCGCAAAGAAAGTCCTAAAATACGTAGAAATGATTTATTCCGAACAAAAAGTGACAATGTGATTTTTTTATTAAAAGAAAACCCTATTGCCTTTGTGCGTGTGCGTGTGTGTCTGTGTGCTCCTAGTGTCTTTGAGAGCGAGTCACGCGACAATGCCACCTTTTCTGCGCGTGCCAAAGTCGCGTTTTTATTCGGGTGATGCGCTGATTCATTTTAAAGAATTTTTAGTTGTACGCTCACGGTATCCGCAAAGATTAATCTTCAATTTGGGCGATGAATACAAACAAAGCCATTGTTCGGCCTGCAAGCGACATCGTCGCTTGCCGTTCCATTTCTGTGTTGGTCCAATTCAGCCGGGCAAAAAAAAAAAANCCGAAATCTCATTATTTCACTGCGGTGCATGCATTGCCCTCTTTCTGTTGACAAAGCCCGGCAGTGAACACTTTTTATCTGTGAAGTTGGAAGGACTAGGCTCTACGGCGTGATGCGCTTTTACAGCCATGCATTTATAAACATCCGCCTGGTCGTCCCTGCGGTGGCAGAGCAGTCAACAACAACAACAACAACCGGTTGTGGACTCCATGCGCAAGCGTGCACGACCCAGTGCTACGATTCATAATTCGTTTCTTTCGGCGCGAGATCGTCGTGCAGGCGCGATGCAATTGTCCACTCGTTGATTAGAACCCTCCACCACCCGGCAGAGCCAACCGAACGAAGCTGTCACCGCGGGCAAATTTTGAATGCTGACAATTGCATGGGGAGCGACGTTTCGCTGGAGATTGTATCCGGCAACTTCGTCAGAGACGAACCTCTCGTGCGACAGATCGACATGTCCTGGGTACATAACGAGCAGGTTCCATGCCATCAGCCGTGCGGGTGAATCGTGCTCTTAGCTCTTTCGGTAAAGTCACGTAGGTAAAAAATTAAATTTAAACAGGGGCGGTTTCTTCATTAGGGCGATTGGGCGACGCACCACCAATGTCATTCAACCACAGAGTCACGCTACCCGTCACTGTGCCTCTGGATATAGTCCAATCAGCATCATGTCACGTTCTGTGGAGTACCGCCTCTTTTTGGGCGATTTCACTCCGGCTGAGAATCGCCCCGAGTGGCCCCATAGACTTACATTCAAAGATGTTTTTTTTCGACCGGGGGGCGCTGCAATGCATTCTCTATGGCTTCCGGAGGGCTTCCTAACGTGCTTACGTCATCATACGTAAGCACGTTTCATCCAACAATATAATTTGTCGCCACCTAGTGGAATCTTTAATAAAATAAACTTTAGTGGATTGTATTAATAGTGAGTATAGAAACAAACAAGATGTATTGTAAGAGTCACTTTATTTTTCATTAATATTAAAGAAGTGAAGTTGCCATTACATGCTTAAGCTGTTAAGTTATCCATTGCATGGATGGACCTTATCTTTATCAATCATCCAGACATTTGCCCCCCCTGAGAGATTTTGCAGGAGCCGCCACTGAATTTAAATTAATAAAAATAAAACAATAAAAATCACGACGTTTCGGAGGCAACACAAGCCTCCGTCCTCAGGTGAAACCGTCACAGCAAAACATCTGTACCTTATATAGTGGTTAAGGGGGAGGGGGCCAGGAAGGGCAGCGGGGAGGAGGAGTTGTGAAGTGTCAATACTGCTTTTTGTTATACTGCTGGGTGGGTACATTAATTAGATGCGATTAAGTCGCTCTTTGTTATGCTGCTTGTGCGCAAGTCACTGTGGGATGAATGGACTCGTGGTCAGGGACGTGTTGCTCAAGTAACTGTGGATGTACATAATAAATAAGTATAACCCGTAAAAACAAAGTTTTTCACTCTAAATCCTTTATATGCGTGGCGGCTAGAGTCCTCTCGTCCTCTGGCTTGAGATGGCTGCCACCTATGGGTCAGATGATTGTCTGCAGTATTAAACAATTGGTAATTAAATAATTTATTTGTTTTCCCTAAACAGTGTAAAAAAATATATTTTTTTCATGAACATTAATTGTCTCGTACAACGAGTTTGTGTGCAAAATGTCAGCTCGATTGGATCACGGGAAGTGGGTTAAAAAACGACCGAAAGGTTTGCACGGTCGTAAGCAAGCAAGCAAGCACGCAAGCACGCAAGCAAGCAAGCAAGCGAGCAAGCGAACTTAATATAAAGGATTTAAAAAGAATCGTGTTAAGGAGCTTCATCGCTGTCGCTCCATCTCCGCCACGGTCGTCCTCCTGGGTGGGATGATTGTCTCCTCTGGTTTTCACTCCGTCACCAGTCCTGTCCGCGAAGTGTCATGCCGCCTGCTAGCGACTCGTCCGGCCCGAACCCAATGGACGTCATTCTCGAGTCAACACGACGTCTCTGATTCTAGATTTGAAGCTTTCGTGACTGCAAGGATTCATATTCTTAGGTTTTTTTCGGTAAAGTCACGTAGGTAAATTTTTTTAATTAATAAAAGTAAAATAAAACAAAATAAAAAAATTCACGACGTTTCGGAAGCAATACAAGCCTCCGTCTTCAGGTGGAACCGTCACAGCCACGACAGCTATATACTTGATACAGGTGGAACCGTCACAGCCACGACAGCTGTATACTTGATACAGGTGGAACCGTCACAGCCACGACAGCTGTATACTTGATACAGGTGGAACCGTCACAGCCACGACAGCTGTATACTTGATACAGGTGGAACCGTCACAGCCACGACAGCTGTATACTTGATACAGGTGGAGCCGTCACAGCCACGACAGCTGTATACTTGATACAGGTGGAACCGTCACAGCCACGACAGCTGTATACTTGATACAGGTGGAACCGTCACAGCCACGACAGCTGTATACTTGATACAGGTGGAACCGTCACAGCCACGACAGCTGTATACTTGATACAGGTGGAACCGTCACAGCCACGACAGCTATATACTTGATACAGGTGGAACCGTCACAGCCACGACAGCTGTATACTTGATACAGGTGGAACCGTCACAGCCACGACAGCTGTATACTTGATACAGGTGGAACCGTCACAGCCACGACAGCTGTATACTTGATACAGGTGGAACCGTCACAGCCACGACAGCTGTATACTTGATACAGGTGGAGCCGTCACAGCCACGACAGCTGTATACTTGATACAGGTGGAACCGTCACAGCCACGACAGCTATATTCTTGATACAGCTGTCTTGGCTGTGACGGTTCCACCTGAAGACGGAGGGTTGTGTTGCTTCCGAAACGTCGTGAATTTTTTATTTTGTTTTATTTTACTTTTATTAATTTAATTTTTTACCTACGTGACTTTACCGACCGAAAAAACCTAAGAATACGACGTCTCTGATTTCTATTTGTTCAATGGTCCACGTGTCTTCCTCGCCGTCTCTCGGTGCAATTCGAAGCGCGCACCACCACCTCTCCACGCTCCCGCGTGTGTACTTTTCAGATTGTGTGTCGGGGCACTCAACGAAATTTTAAAAAATATATATTTTTTGTGTGTGTGCGAGGTTTGGATACGACTGCGAACCCCGCAACGCGTCCGCCAGATTACTGGAGAGGGACCGGTTTCAGAAATGATGAAATGAAGGAGCGCGGTAGATTGGATTTTGGAAGGTTGAATCTGACGACGAAATGAAACGTGATTCATAGCAGTTTGTTTGTTGTGTGTCGTGCACCCTCCTCCACCCGACATGGTGTGGGGGAGGGGAGGGGGTGCTATCTTCGGCAAAGTCGGGGCTCAGGTGGAATGTTGATGACCAGCAGCGACATCAAACACAGCCACGACGCGGCAGCGCGCCGCGCCATGGCGCAGCGTTGCATATTGATGGGAAAAGAAAACAACTGTCGTGTAAGATGTGTTTTTGTTTATAAATATTATATTATATATCGCACCTTCTTCCACGGGAGATTGGTCATTCCCAGGTATTTCCATTAACCTTAAAATACTCAGAGCAATGTGAATATGCTCTTTGTATGCACGCGTGCGTCTGTGTGTCAACGCGTGTGTCTGTGTGTCAACGCGTGTGTCTGTGTGTCAATGCGTGTGGCTGTGTCAACGCGTGTGTCTGTGTGTCAACGCGTGTGTGTTGTCCGGCTACTGGTGGTGCAGCGGTTAGCGCTACGCTGCACTACGACCCGCCCGCCCGAGTTGATTCCCGTTCACGGCCGACACCAGTGACGATTATCTGAACCGGTCCTGGGCCTCCCCTAGGTCGACTCAGCTTCAAATGAGCACCTGGTGCGGTGTGTAAACATCTCCACTAGGGAGACAAAGGCGGTCGGGCGTGGAAATGGCCACCCATCCCCTCGTGTGCCACAGTGCCGGCCTTCATAGGTGCTCGGTTACGGCACTTGCCCCTGCAGTCTGTTAAGGCTTCACGGGGATCTTTGTATTCTTCTGTAATATTCTGCGTGCAATGGTAGTGTCGCTGTTAGTGCGCTGCGCTGTGAACCGGACGATGCAAATTCAATTCACGCTCACAACATCAGGGACGAATATCTGAACTGGGCCTGGCCTTCCCCTAGATGGACTCAGCCATAAATGAGTACGTGGTGCAGTGTATAAACACTTGCACTGCTGGCAACATCACACCCCCTCGTGAGCCGTGCTGGCCTGCAAAAGTTGTTAGCCCGCAACACTTGCCCCAGCAGTGTGCGTCTCTATAAGGGGGGGGGGGGGGGGGTTTGTGTTTCAACTTGAAACATTGGAGACATTTTGGACATTAAGGACATTATGGTGGCTCAATTTAAGACTTTTTGTTCAGATAATTTTAAAATTATTACGTTTTAATCATTTTAATTATTTAGTCCATGACATTAAAATAAAAAAATGAAATTAAAGTACTGCATTTTAAAAAATATTTTTATTATGCTAATCATTTTACATTTTTATTATTATGACTTCCAAATTGCAATCTTAAAAAAGAATATTTATCGGATACAGTTTGACTTTAAACATTGCAATATTTTAAACAATTTCATTAATTACATGTTAAATTGATCATATATTGTTTTTGTTTACCCTCTGCTCCGTTCAATATTTAAATCTTGGCTTCATTTTGTGTGGCGATACTAATGCAAGTTAATAAAAAAACAACTTGAATACGAATGCAATTCCCCCACGAGAACCTGCGGAGACTCAAGCCTATCTCTCAAGAGCCTCCTCACTCTACCTCATTTGCAAGACGACATTGTCCCCAAGGAACTCAATTGTCGCTTCCCCAGCCACTCGTCGGGAAAGGACGCTGCTGCTGCTGTGGGAGCTCTTTGTCTTCTTCTTGTTGTTGCAGCGGTCAACGCACCGAAGCTGCCACACAGCGGTCGCCCGTTCGATCTCCCCGCGTGGCAGTGGGAACCACGGCGCAAGTCACCTTCGCCACCAGCGGTGCACGGTGCTTGGGTTCGAGAAAACCGCCGTGAAACGCGGCGGAGATCACGCGAAGAACGTCGCCGCAGCGAGACCTGCAAGCGCCGTCTTCTTGCCATCAAGTCACCAGCTCCTAAATTTCGATTTAAAGCTTTCGTGACTGCAGGGATTCATCTTCTTGGTTTTTCGGTAAAGTCACGTAGAAGGGAAGTAATTAAATAATAAAAATAAAACATAATAAAATAAAATAATTCTCACGACGTTTCGGCTACAACGCAAGCAGCCGTCTTCAGGTGAAGAATGAGACACTGCCAAGCTAGGAGCTTATGTATAAGCTGAGTTGGAGGTGGAAGAAGAAGAGAGCCTTAACAAAAGAATGTGCATATCAAGAGGAATTTAGCATATTCATGGGGAATGCTCCTGTTTGGCCCCCATCCGAAACGTTCAGAGCGATTGATCGAGCATCTTTTCTCTCCCCCGGAAGGCGTTTCCCGCTGCAGATGCATCTGGTAGCGCTACTTTAATCACTATCACACAGTTTGGCGGCTGGTCGTGTACGGTGGGGTAAAGTGTGGGTACATTCCCACCTCCTCAAAGACGTTTGGCCAGGATGGAAGAGTAGGCCAAATACCCTCAATGTGAGGCGCTCTCCAGAGCTCCCTAGAGAGAAGGAGCCGTTTGTCAGCAGTGGCGTGAGCAATACATTGCAGAGCTGCGCCTTTATCTAAAGCAAGAGAAGACCGGGCGGATTATGACCAGCGATTGAACCCCATGGCTATCCTCACACATGGTTATCCTCACACGCAATGTTGTATTTGTGAAGGTTCGTGTGGTGTGTGTCTGTGTGGTGTGTGTGGTGTTGTGTGTGTTGTGTGTGTGTGTGTGTGTGTGTGTGTGGGGTGTGTGTGTGTGTGTGTGTGTCTGTGTGGTGTGTGTGGTGTGTGTGTGTGGTGTGTGTGTGGTGTGTGTGGCATGTGTGTGGTGTGTGTGTGGTGTGTGTGGTGTGTGTGTGTNGGTGTGTGTGTGTGTGGTGTGTGTGTGTGTGTATGTGTGTGTGGTGTGTATGTGTGTGGTGTGTGTGGTGCGTGTGTGGGGTTCGTATGTGTGGTGTGTGTGGTGTGTATGTGTGTGGTGCGTATGTGTGGTGTGTATGTGTGTGGTGTGTGTGTGTGTGGTGTGTGTGTGTGGGTGTGTGTGTGTGTGTGTGTGTGTGTGGGTGTGTGTGTGTNGTGTGTGGTGCGTGTGNTGTGTGTGTGTGTGTGTGTGGTGCGTATGTGTGTGGTGTGTATGTGTGTGTGTGTGTGTGTGTGTGTGTGTGNTGTGTGGTGTGTGTGTGTGGTGTGTGTGTGTGTGTGTNGTGTGTGTGTGTGGTCCGTGTGTGTGGTGTGTGTGTGTGGTGCGTATGTGTGGTGTGTGTGTGTGTGTGTGTGGCGTGTGTGTGTGTGTGTGTGTGTGTGTGGTGTGTGTGTGTGTNGTGTGTGTGTGTGTGTGTGGTGTGTGGTGCGTATGTGTGGTGTGTATGTGTGTGTGTGTGTGTGGTGTGTGTGGTGTGTGTGTGGTTCGTATGTGTGGTGTGTGTGTGTGGTGCGTATGTGTGGTGTGTGTGTGTGGTGCGTATGTGTGGTGTGTGTGGTGTGTATGTGTGTGGTGTGTGTGTGTGTGTGGCGTGTGTGTGTGGTGTGATTGTGTGTGGTGTGTGTGGAGCGTATGTGTGTGTGTGTGTGTGTGTGTGTGGTGTGTATGTGTGGTGTGTGTGTGGTGTGTGTGGTGTGTATGTGTGGTGTGTGTGTGCTGTGTGTGTGTATGTGTGTGTGTGTGTGTGTATGTGTGTGGTGTGTATGTGTGTAGTGTGTGTATGTGTGTGGTGTGTGGTGTGTATGTGTGTATGTATGTGTGTGCTTTGTATGCGCGTGTTATCTGGGAGGGCATGGGGCAGCAGAACGTGATTCTGGTCAGTTTTTTTTAATTTATTTTTATTTATTTCTCTCCAGGAAATGAGATTGGGGGGAGGGGTGGAAACGAAATTAATTGTCGCACGCGCACATTAAACCGGCGGTTCGTTTTCACGGTGAAAAAAAAANGTTAGCGTCTGTGCTCTGCCAGTTAAATTGCCATTGATTTTAATTGGTTTCGGATTGATTTGTTACCAAATGACACGGCCCATAGGACATTAAGGCCCCATCTGCCCAGCCAGACTTAGCCGCGCCCAAATAATTTTTTAACAATAAACATGCTTCTTGCGATTCACCCGTTTGCAAATCACGCGTCACTATTTTTTTCCGTCTGAATTTATTCTAAGCCCAGTAGGTTGAAGGGCTCATTTTGAAACGTCAACACATTTGTATACTGCAACGTGTTGTTTTTTTATATGACTATCCCAGACAACCGTGGGTGGGTTGGCTGGGGACTTTCAGCGAGCAAATTAAAATAATTGATTGCGGATTTAAAAACCCAAATTGGTTTGAGTTGTTCAAACGTTGCATGAGAGGATGAGGGGGCGGGGGTCAATCAATAGGTATTTACGGCAAATCAGAATCGACTTGACGCGATGTTCCACCAATTAGAACATCGCGTTCTCGTATTCGCGGCACCTCGAGCTCAAGGCCGCTTGCCCGGCCATGTACGGAATTTGAAGCATCGCGACTTTGACACGCACGCTTTCGCGACCAACATAGTTCACGACAAAAGGTGTTTCAGGGTTTAGGTAGCCCGATGTAATTACCCGCGAAAGGTCACAGTACTCAAATTGTAAATGCCGTGGATTTACTCTCCAACACAGCGGTGGGCTGAAGTAGTCTCTAATTTGCACGTTTTTGTTTACAGGACAACTCTTGCTAAATGGCTGTGTCGGGTGTTGGCTGGTTACGACACATTTATAACTAAATAACCAAATGACCGGCCGTGGTGGTGGCGGTGTCTACGCTGCTGAACGTGGCTGCCTGTAACCCAGCACTGTGGAGGCAGCAGCCAGGCAGGGTTGTTGGATCACACACAGACGTTGTTGTGAAACTCCCTCATCACCGTGGGCGGCGAGGAGGAGAAGGAGGCGGATGAGGCATGATCCAGGCTCGCCAGGAGACGGTGGTTCAGACACCGTGAACTCCACCTGCCCGTCTGTCTGGGCTAATGGAGGTTGTTGCCACCCCCACCCCCACCCCCACCCCCACCCCCACCCCCACCTTTGCATGCGTGGGTTTTCTGCGGGGTTCATATTCTTAGGGTTTTTTTTCGGTAAAGTCACGTAGGTAAAAAATTAAAATTCATAAAAGTAAAATAAAAATAAAAATGATTGCTTGTGTTGCAATCGA
The DNA here is from genome assembly GCA_018977245.1 of Lethenteron camtschaticum. Taxonomy (NCBI): domain Eukaryota; kingdom Metazoa; phylum Chordata; class Hyperoartia; order Petromyzontiformes; family Petromyzontidae; genus Lethenteron; species Lethenteron camtschaticum. The sequence continues at coordinate 4,070,883 of MU249620.1, read as the reverse complement.
AACGTCGTGATTTTTTTAATTTTTATTAGATTTTACTTTTATTAATGTTAATTTGAATTTTTTACCTACGTGACTTTACCAAAAAAAACCTGAGAATATGAATCCTTGCAGTCACGAAAGCTTCAAATCTAGAATTTCTGCGGGGTGTCTAAAAACATCTCAATGCGTAGAGGACTGCAGAGCCTGGGCATTTATCTGCGCCAACTCACTGCGCGGCCGGCTCCCAGCTCGGCTGTGGTTCACTCTGCGATTGTGAGAAGCGATTCACTTGAACGATCCCACGTGAAGCTTTACATTATTACGTAATCATATTGACTTTTGAATAACGTAAGTGGGCGCATTTTAGCCAATGGTGATTCTAAGTCTGCTATAAACGTTTTATATCCGTCCCGGTGGCTTGGTACAACTCCGATGGGAAATGTGGATTCATATTTTGGCTGCGAGTCAGGGCAATCCATCGTCCAACCGTGCTTAATAAGAACAAGTAGTGACATCGTGGTAAGTGCTCTTCTGTGGAGACACATCTCGGCCACATACATGGGTGGGGTGTGGGGGGGTGGCTCAGCCTCTCCCAGGCTCAGGATGATCGCTGCGTCCGTGTGTGTGTGTTGTAGACGCGTCGTGGCACCTTGACAGATGTCACCAATGCAGCTGCACCGTGCGTTGTTTCGTTTCCGAATGCTTTCCAACTGAGGTCGCAAGCACTCGTGTGCATGAGCTCTTTCGCTCTGTCTGTCAATCCATTAGGGGGGAGGGGCAGGGGAAGGCGGACACACGACGAGGAACCTGCAGCGCTCTGTGGAAGAGGAATGGAACTGACAGGGGGATTCATACTCTTAGTTCTTTCGGTAAAGTCACCATGTAGGTAAAAAATGAAATTAAAATTAATAAAAATAAAATAATAAATCACGACGTTTCGGAGGCAACACAAGTCTCCGTCATCAGGTGGGACCGTCACAGCCAGATTTGCTGCATCCCACCTGATGACGGAGACTTGTGTTGCCTCCGAAACGTCGTGATTTTATAATTTTTTTAAATTTTAATTTGATTTTTTACCTACGTGACTTTACCGAAAGAACTAAGAGTATGAATCATTGCAGTCACGAAAGCTTCAAATCTGACAGGGGGATGTCGCAGCGGTGGCGTGCCGATGTTATCTCGCTTTGCCTGATGCTCAGGCAGCGAGCTGTGGGTTCGATCCCAGACCCTGACGATGCCTGCTGCATATTTGGAGTTAAAAACAAATAGTGGTCGTGTTGATTTTTCTTCGGGTTCATCTCCCCTCTCCCCCCACGTTTAGAATGAACGCGCGTTGAGATTAGTTGGCTGCTACTAGGAATTGCCACGTGTGGTGATGATGATGATGATGATATTATCAGCCACTTTGCTGAGCCATCATGAAAATGAGCTATTAGCTCCGTGCACCTTACCTGGCAAGTGAAATGTTTTAAAAATAAAATAGTTTCGTCCGAAACGTGGAATTAACAAACCAGAGAGAGAGAAAAAAAAGATTATCCGCAAATACGAAAATGGCATTTTGCCCTGACAGAGAATTAAATACTGCCCAGGATAATCGCTCCGTAAATTGTTGTTCGTTTTTGCACTGATCCTCGTGGTCACCTTGGTGAGAGCAGCAGCAACAAAAAACACAACGCTGACGCTTCACTTATGCCGCCAGAATTATTCTGTATAAAACAACGATTTTAGAAAAAAAGAAAAAAAGAAAGGAAGGACAAAAAAAGAGAGTAACGAAAAAACAAAATATTCGTGAAAGATTGCTGTGCAAACAAATTGTCGGCAATAAGAGTCCGTGATGAATGACCGCCAATGCATCTGCAAGGCGCGCTTCCCGCGCACGAATTAGTTTGTGCGTCGAGGGGACGTCTCAGCCGCCGCAATAATTACCGACAATCTTCACCCCCAAACGCGAGACTTCCTCCTGAGCATTCGACGCCCCGCTCGCAGCGTCGAGTGATTGATGGAAATTAATTTTCCCAAATTGATGCCCCGCGGTGGGGGAGGGGGGGGCTGAGGGTGGGGGTTGGGGGTGAGTGTGGGGGGTGAGGGTGGGGGGTGGCGTGGCTCTGAAGCCAGCACGCGGCACGTGACCGAGACCGTCCCTTTAAACGCCGTGTTGCGTTTGGAGCCCCGAACTCGCAATTGTCACCTCCTTCTGCCGGCCGGTGTCAGCGAAGCGAGTCCCGCTTGATCGTGGCGATGCGATGCGAGCGAGCGAGCGGTGTTGGTTGGGCCGGCGAGGAGGATGTGTTTTAAGTCTCTTATTTTTCAGAAGGGTGCTGAGAGGTGGCCACGTGACTCAGAGCCCTTCAGGCAGCGTCACGGAGAACCCGGTTTCGAATCCAGGCAGCCGCCTGCATTTTTTGGTTAGACTCTCAACCTGGTCACCAATGACTGCGCGTCATAAAAATAAAACTCGACAACAGCCACGTCGCGTTAAATTCGGCTAAATTTCAGCTCTGAGAATTAACACGTTCCTGCTGCGGAGGGAGCTGGTCGGAACGTTGGGTTGCTCGGTCAATGGCCTGCAGGGTCAACGGCGGCGTGGTGTATTCTGCAAATATGGCCGACTGTGAGGGCGGGCACAAGCCGGCGTGAGTCGGTTAAACGTTGAGTTTTATAAGGGCACCACGGGGTGACCAGTCCCTCCCCACCCAGGCCCACCCTCCCACCCTCCCCACCCAGCCCTTCCCCACCCTCTCCACCCAACCCCTCCCCACCCTCACCTCCCCATGCAGCCCCTCCCTCCCCACCCAGCCCCTCCCTGCACGACGGACACAAGAATCCCCTGTGGGCTAGTGTAACCAGGAGCTTCCTAGCAGTACAATCGTGGCTTGACTGTCACGCGCTGGACATTGCTCACGATGCTGCCGAGTTGGATGGGACGAGCTCTCGCGTGCCGAGTGCAACAGAGGCCACCACGAGGAGCGATTTCGGAGGTGGCTCCTTGAAATCCGCTTCTGTGGGGCGTTGTTTTTCACACGCTTTCATTTAACTCACTCTGCCTGTTGTTGTTGTTGTCGTCGTTGTTGTATCCTCAAATCTTGTAACTCAATTTTAACCCACTTCCCAATGTGGTATCGACTGCATACTTGGTATACTAATGTCATACTGATGACAATACTATATTCTATCATTAAAAAAAGTATACATTTTTAAACATTATTTTTTATGTTATGTTTCGGCTTGGGTCTAATTGTCCACGGTCAACTGACGTTGGCTGTAATTGGCCACGGCCCCTTTCGTAATGGCAAGCTTCGGGGCCACTTCCTGGAGTCGTGGAGTTCCTCCATTACTAGTACATTTCATAAAAGCGTGTTTAAAAAAATGTTTTAAAAAATATGACTTATTTTCCCTTCTGAAGACGAAGGGTCGCCCGAGACACCCACGTGACGGATTCTTCACCTCGTGGCCACGCGGCGTCGATCGCAGGATAACATCGCACGGAAAATGACAAACAATAAATATAAGAAGTGGTAGCATATATGACCAATTATTATTGTTTGACTGTTATATTTCGACACTGGCAATCTTAAATAAAAATAATACGAATCACCGGAACACGCAATCTAATATAAAACTGTGATGTTTTTGTTATTTTATAAACCGCCATCAAAATGAAATTGCATCAAAGCTTCTCGATTTCTTGGTCAAACATTTGTCTCCCGTTTCACGATGTCTGAGCGTGGAATAAGTTGTGATTATTATTACGAGCAAAAAACTCGGATCTCTGCAATCGAAAATAAGACAGCTGACGTGTTACACTCCTCTCACACGACTCCTGGACTCGCAGTATCACAAGCAATCTGATTTTTTTAAAATGTAATAACAACATGTCAAGATAATATGTATTGTCAGTTTGTTTTAATATATAATATTCTCTAGGATTGAAAGAATATTCTGGCGAAAGTATTCCTTTATAAACTGAAAAGTTATAGCGATTTCAAACGAACCCGTGCCGTTCGTCTGTATTCATCATAGTTTTTTTTGTCGTGATCTCTGAAGTCTTCCGAACGCCTTCTACCGTTTACATTCAAACCGATTCGTTACGTGGAAAAAAAAAAAAATCCCGTTTAGCCAGTTACCCAGCCAGCTTCGGTGTCAACGGCCCCGCAGACATTAGCTGGTGGCCGTGGACAGGAAGCCAGCCAGCAGCCAGCCATGAAACGCGACGCATCGATTATACTTAGCGGTAGTACGATCGCCGTTGTGTACGCAGAGAAAATACTACAATCGATACTTTCCAAGGCTCATCTCAAAAGCACATTTTCTTAAGTCAGTTTATCATATTTATCTTCTCTGTCTCTCCTGACCCTTCCTTATCCTCGTTCTTACACGGCGCTCTGAGACATTAGCGGCAGGCGCCTTACGAAATAAATGTAAATTATGATTAATTATTCCGTTTCCAGCAGTCGATATATGAACGCGTTAATGGGTTAAGCTCCCCGATCGGAATCTCGGCGGACGTGAAACGCAACGCGGGAGGCGAGGACCCCGGTGACAACCACAAGAGAGGGATACGAGGACGCGTCTGGTTGTGGTTGTTGTTGTTGTCGCGCTAACAAATCATAACGCTCCCGTCAAATCAATTTAGCGATTCCGCCCACAGATGGCCGCGCTTGGCGCGAGTTCACCTTCGCCGCGTGGATTTTAAACAACAACAATAACAATAACAACAATAATAACAACGATAACAATAAAACAACAACAATAACAACAATAACAACAACAATAACAACAATAAAACAACACAACCATAACAACAACAATAACAACAACAATAACAACATAACAACAATAACAACAACAGTAACAACAACAATAGCAATAACAACAATAACAACAATAACAACAATAACAACAACAATAAAACACAACAATAACAACAACAATAACAACAACAACAATAACAACACAACAACAATAACAACAACAGTAACAACAACAATAGTAAAAAACAACAACAATAACAACAATAAAACAATAACAACAATAACAATAACAACAAAATAACAACAATAAGAACAACAATAACAACAANAACAATAACAACAACAATAACAACAACAATAAACAANCAATAAAACAACAATGCAACAATAACAACAACCACAAAACAACAATACAATAACAACACAAAACAATAACAACAACAGAACAACAACAATACAATAAAACAACAACAATAACAAGCAATAACAAAACAACAATAACAACAACAATAACAACAATAAGAACAACAATAACAACACAACCAACAATAACAACAACAATAACAACACAATAGCAATAAAACAATAAAAATAACAATAACAACAACAACAAACACCGCGCGCGCGACCCTAAAAGACGGCGGCAGCGTCAATTAAAAGTTGACTCGTCGTCTGTAAATGATCAATGTTTAGTGACATCCCAGCGGCACTTTGTAATTAAGTTTACGGGTTAGGCGCGAATTAGAAATTGCGATATTTACAAGGGTTGGGTAAATCGAAACTCTGATGCGGGTCATGCATTCGGTCGTGTTGTGTGTAAAGTTTAAAAGGCGTTTGACGTCACGACCTACGTGTATGTCAATCAATCAAGTCGTTATTTCTATCGCCCTATATCGTGCAAAGGATGCCATTCAAAGTGCCGTACAGATAACAAAAAAAACATTGTTAAAAGATTAAATCACAAGAAGAATAAAAGCTATTTCCATACAAAACTAAATTGCATTATAATGAATTGCCGTCGAAGGCATATAAAAAAAATAACACTATAAAATAATCAAGTGTAAAAGCAAGTTTAAAAAGGTGAGTTTATAGATTGTACTTAAAATATCTTAATGTGGCGAGTGTTGGAGAGTGGTGATGCAGTGGTTAGCGCGCTGTCCTAGGAACCGCCGGCCCGAAATCGATTCCCGCTCAGGATCAACTTCAGCGAAAAATATCTGAATCGGGTCCTGGGCGTCCCCTAGGTTGACTAAGCCTTAAGTGAATAGCTGGTGCGGTGTGTAGTAAGCATCAACACTGGGTGTGGTGCTGGCCACTCAAAGCGTCCTTTCCTTTTTGCTCACTCACAGCACGTGGCGCGTTTCAGGTTCAGCCAAAAAGAGTCAAAGCGACCCCTTTATGCACTCGCGCGCGTGCCACGAGAAAGAACGGGACCTCACCGGCAGCCGTGAGTCGGCCTCGACGAATACCACCGTGACGCCTGGGTACCGCGATAATTCCACCATCACTGCGCAATTTAAAACAAAAATACAACAAACTTAATTTGGAGCTTTCGTGATTGCTTTCGTGAACCAAATTCTTTGGTTCTTTCGGTAAAGTCACGTATGAAGATAAAATTAAATTAAATTAAATACTAGCATACGACGTTTCGATTGCAACACAAGCAATCATCATCAGGTATAAATTAAATAGAAACACAAATCTAGTATACTTAGAAATGTAATGTAATACAACAGATCGGATAACATAACAGTCAACAGCCTATCTGGTTGATTACGTTCTTCCTGAGAATGCTAAATTTGAGAGAGAGAGATTAAACACAGAACCATAAACATAGACAGACATATAAGCAGACAGATATCACAGAGATACATAGAGAGAGAGCAAACATATGCACAAAGAGAAACTACGCCTCTGTGTCGAGGCCTTAAATAGAGAAAGGGGGGCGGGGGCGGTGAGAGAGGGAGGTGTTAGAGAAATTAGCATGTCCATGAGTGGAAACGGTGAGTGGCAAGGTGTTGACTGTTATGTTATCCGACTCTCTGTTGTATTACATTACATTTCTAAGTATACTAGATTTGTGTTTCTATTTAATTTATACCTGATGATGATTGCTTGCGTTGCAATCGAAACGTCGTATGGTAGTATTTAATTTAATTTATTATTTTATCTTTATACGTGACTTTACCGAAAGAACCAAAGAATTAAAAAAACACAACACTTTCATTCCATAATAGACGTTTTTTTTGTTAGATTGCGTGAACACGCGATCTCCCCCCCCCCCCCCAAAAATGCTATTATGAATAAAACAACACTGCAGTGGCAACGAGAAATTAAGATGCCGTTCGTTCTGCTGCTGCTGCTGTGATGCCAATGAAGATGCCAACGAAGATGCCAACGAAGATACCATTCGTGACACCGTTCGTCCCTTGCTGCCAGATCCCACAGCTGCTGCCCGCGAGACACTGGGCGACCTCCAACCATCTGACCCTGCCAGTGATCCCTCCATCTGCTCCCAGGCCTTCTCCTCACGGGATTCGTCGAGATCCGCTCCGACGTTGCGGTGGGAGATGTGAACTCCCTCGCCTGGTGTGCGGGAGGTCGTGGGTTCGACCTCGACCCTGACGCCTGCTGCTGTTGCTGTATATTTGGAGTTTGCATGTCTCTCTCTCTCCCCGTGGTCGCGTGGAATTCTTCTCCGGATCCTTCGGATTTCCTTCCACATTTAGAATCAACATCACGCGTTGAGAGTATTTGGTTGCTCTACATGTCCACATGATGATGATTCGCCACTTCGTTGAGATGTAATTTGTGGCCAGGCCGCTTCTGAAAAACAGCTACATAGCTCAGTGGGCCTAACCTGGTAAAATAAAAAGTAACAATTCATAGTTTTTTTTTTAAACAGTTTATAATTTAGTTGTCTGCCTTGGCAATCGGCCCATCCTCCATCAGGTGACTTCCACGTAGCACCTAGCGCAACCGTTGCTGTTGTTGTTTTGTTGTCGTGTGTGTCTAATTATGTCTAAAGCACTCGCCCGGCACGCTACCATTTGTGGACTTTCGCATATTCCGCTGCTCTCTCTCCCGCCTTTCCTCGGCCTCCGTCTCGGACACCTGCACTCGAAATGGCGAGTAGCTGGCACGGGCTTAAGGGATTGGTGATTGAGTAATCATCTGCTCTGCTTGCGAAGTACCGCCGTTGTGCTATTGTGTTCGCTTCTTTGGCAAGCACCCGAGCAGACGTTCGCTTCTGAACGCCTCGGCCTGGATATCAGTTTGAACATTTCATTACTTTTCTTTTGTCTTACACCCCCCCTTCCCCGCCATGCTCCCTCGCTCTGAAAGATGAATCCAATATCTTTTAGAATTATCTACCTTCTAACAATCACGTTTTACGCGGTATTTGTCAGCGTCAAATATAAAGCGTCTTTGCCGTGGTAGGATTTAACTCGGCATTGTGAACGCGCGCGCGCGCGTACCTGTGCAGTGAACGCGCGCGCGCGCGTACCTGCGCGCGTGCACGCGTTTACGACAGGAGCGCGCGCGTGCAATCTGTTCTGATTTAAAGTTAATATCCCGTAGACAAAAACAAATTCAATATTTAATTAGCTGGCTATATATATATAGAAAAAGGTTGCTTTAATCGATAGTACATGGGAAAGTGGTTTCAAACAAACCATAATGCGCGTGCGTGCGCGCGTCTGTGTTGATGTAATTAACACGATCAGAGCAGCCAAAGACGTTCGTGGAAACAGTTGCCCTCTTGACATTCACGAATCCCGAGGAGCTCCCAGCGGTTACACCGAGAGCCCTGCTCGAAGTCGAGGCATCAACGGGAACGATGCCGCTTCAGTCAACGTTCCGGCGATCGTAGCCGAGATGAAGAGTTCTGTTGTGTTTCGTTTCATTGCGCCCCTTCTCGGACAACGTGATCAATGTCACGTGGGGAACGGGAAGCCTCTGGCAGAATATAGAAGGTGTGGGCCCCGCTGTAAAGGGAACATCTGCGGATGAAAGTACAATTGCACGTGTTGGTTGGGGTCATTCCGTTGTCGGTGCCTTACCCAAGCGATGGTGAGAGCGTGAACGAGTACGTCGGCGTCTGAAGGCAGAGCCTCACTCGCCAGACGAGGCTACATGGCGTTGCAGGGAGAGTAACATTGCGAGTGACAGTGGTGAAGTGATGTCACCGGTGAAGGAGTCGTGTGAGGGGTCAGACGAAAGCTGTTCAGGTGGAGATGGAATCCAGTGCTCTTGAATTCGCCATGAGTTCAGGGCCAGGGTTAATTTGTGTAGCCGCTGAGAACGCAAGATACCAGGATGAGTCTCATATGCAAGTGAGTGAGTGAGCACGCTTTTTGGTGATATTGTGGCTGAGATGGTGGGTGAGTGGGTAAATGATTGAGTGACTGAATTAGTTCATGTTTCAAGTTTATTTATTTTTTAACCAGGTGGGATTTACAGTGACATTGGCTCCACTCAACTCTCCATTGAAAATTCATCTCTTGAGAGCTACTTTTTGTGTTCAATTTCACGTCGTCGTCCACTCATTGACATGCAAATTTTTTCTCTGCCCCTCCCTCTCTCCGCCCCGCCCCCTCTCTATATTTAAGGCCTCGTCACAGAAACGACCTCTCTCTTTGTGCCGATACGTGTTCTCTCTCTGTGTGTCCTTGTGATGTCTGTCTGCTTGTATGTCTGTCTATAGTTTTCTGGTTTTGTTGCTATTTCTTTTATACCTGATGAAGATTGCTTGTGTTGCAATCGAAACGTCGTAGTATGCTATTATTTAATTTATTATTTTATCTTTATACGTGACTTTACCGAAAGAACCAACGAATTTTTGTGTTCAGTTTGTTGTCTTTCCCTCGCAGCTCCGATCAACACGGTTGGCTACGTACGACGGCAAAGAAGATCAGCATGCACACTGCATACAATCATACAACATAAAAAGATGCCCCGTATAGCCTTAGCAGACTGTAGGGGCAAGTGCTGTTAGCGAGCACCTATGAAGTCGGGAACGGTACACGAGGGGTGGGTGGCCAGCACCACGTCCAACCGCCTTTGTCTCCCTAGTGGCGATGTTTACACAACGCACCAGGTACTCATTTGAGGCTGAGTCGACCTAGGGGAGGCCCGGGACCGGTTTAGATAATCGTCACTGGTGTTGGCCGTGAGCGGGAATCGAACCCGGGTCGCCGGGTTCATAGCGCAGCGTGCTAACCGCTACTCTATACAACAATACATAGATACACACAAAAATGACGAAATCCAAAACAAAGTAGTGATATTTTTTTAAGTGATCAGAAGAAAAAACACCACCACACACCGAGGCACGCGAGAAATACAAAATATCGCACGCACGTAAATTAGACTTGGTGACGGCTCAATGTAAAAATTGCCCGCAGCGCAAATCGGCTGGGGCAAATTCACCTCCAGATGGATCATTGCACAATTTCTTTTTTCATTAAAACAAAGACAAAGCTGCGGAACTACGAGCCCTTAAACAGGCGACGCGTGTAAACAAACAAGGATGCACGCTATTTCGGAAGTAATTATCATAAAGAACAGACAACGTGACGTCTCAACAAGGAACGTGTGTCTGGCACGTTGGGAGCAAATGCGTGAGAATCAGGAGAGCTATATTCCTTTCTTTGACCATGGAATTGCCGATCAAACTCCTCCTCCTCCCGCAACGAGAACAGCGTCAGTTGATTTAACAATTCGTTACGGCTCCAAATCATTGTACATGTTGACATTCGAACGGAGTGAGTCGCTCTTGGCAATAACGTCACGAGTCCATTCAAAGTCGCCCAGACGGTAGACTCACACCGCAGTGCCAGGACACATCGCTGCCGAGTGGACCGCAAATCTCGTTAATCTGTCGCTTTATTGGAGAGGGCGTTGCTATAAATGGGCCATCGGGCGTTTATGTTGCCATAAAGTAGAATGCTATCCTTCATAATAATAATGTTTCATAACTGTTCGGAGGTGTGCGTGTGTTTCAAAGCAGGTTTATGGTAAAGCCGGTGGTCGTAGCCAAGATGTCTATTGGCAAATGCCTTCTTCATAACAATGGGGGGGGGGGGGGGGGNAAATAGACATCTCAAAATGCACAGATTCCTCTGGGTGTTCTTGCGCGCAGCGATCGGTACAAGCACGCGATTTATTTTGTAAGAAAAAAATATTGATGGAGTAATTTAATTATTTCTCGCTTTCGCCCGCAGGGTGTCCAGGAGGTGGGTGTTACCTTCGTGGGAGGTTCTGTTCGTGACTTCAGATTAAAACCATCACTCAATCATCGCCACAACCACCACCACTACCACCACCTCCGGCCCCATTCGTAGCGTAAAATTTTCTGAGTAAACTGGAGGCAATTTCAATTAACCACCCGCCCTTTGAAAATACTAAAAAGTAAATCGATTTGACGGCCCTTGCATGTAAAATAATGTTCAAGTTCCGTTGCTCCTAATGAGATAGAAATCCCGTAAAAAAAGTGGACGCTTTATTTATTTGTTCTAACCGTGAATCCGAATAAATAGTGATTGTAGGTTCGAGTCTTCTGCTTGTTTTTTTTTCTCAGTTCAGCTCCATTCCAAACTCGACGATTGGTTCGATTTGGCGGCGTGAAGTTCCCCGATTGATCGAGAGGGAGGATCGCCGCAGTTGTAAAAGGCCCCAAACAGGAGGATGAAGTATTCTTAGGTTTTTTCGGTAAAGTCACATAGGTAAAACATTAAAATTAATAAAAGTAAAATAAAATAAAAATCACGACGTTTCGGAGGCAACACAAGCTTCCGTTTTCAAGTGGAACCGTCACAGCCCGACAGCTGTGTCAAGTAAATGAGAGATTACAAGAGCTACCACTCCGTATATATAATGGTTGAGGGGGGAAGGGCCAAGTAGGCACACTTTTTATTAATATGGTAAGGCGAGGCTTAAGACTAAGAATAGACTGCATAACAAAGGCTGAGCCTTTGTTATGGAGAGGTACGGTTTGTGACTAAGCCTGGCCTACATAACAATAGTGTGAAAAAAGAAACTAAACATGGTAAAACAAGCCTGGCTGTCTATCAATAACCTGTAATAGTTGTCTATCAAATAAGATGGACCAATTAAGTGTAGTTAAATCTTTTTTGCATGGTTAATCACATCTTTCCAATGATTACTCAGTTTGTAACCGGTTGAAATTATGTCTGTGTTTGTATATTTGTATGGCTTCGTGTACAAACCTTTGATGGTAGCCAGGAGGTTTGCAGAGCACCTTGGTCTCGGAAAAAATAATTTCATGAGAGCCCACAGAGTTGTAGCAATGATCGGCAACGGCCGAAGAATCAGTTATGCCGTGTTTCAGATCTGACTTGTGCTCGCGGACACGATCAGAAACATGACGTTTCGTTTCTCCAATGTAGCAATCACCACAACTGCAACTCAATTTGTAGACTCCAGGATACTGTAAGTCAGGATGAAGGCCTCTCAAGGCCGCAGCCACCTTCCTCGCGACCCTCGGTGAGCGGTGGACAACATTCCTGCAGTAGTCCCTCCACAGGGCCACCACATGTTGATCTGCCAGTTCCGACCTCGCCGCACTCTGCACACCTCAATGTCAGTTTAACACCGAGCCTTTGAATTCTGGAGAATCGCCCGATGCAAGCCAGCTAAACGTCACGGCATTCTGTAAATTGTAAATGTTGTTGTGGGCTTACTCTCCAACACACCGGTGTGCTAAAGTAGCAACTGATAACGTTTTGTTTACATGGCAATCCATACTGATTGGCTGTGTCGGGTGGTGGCGGGTCAAACGACACATCTCTAAATTATGCGATCTAACCCGCCTTCCGAAAAAAACAGTACACTTTATTCTGGACGTTGGTTCTTTCGGTAGAGTCACGTATAAAGATAAAATAATAAATTAAATAATAGCACAGAGACGATCCCCCTCTCTGTACCTGTGTTTCTCTCTCTATGTATCTTGGTGATATCTGTCTGCTTATATGTCTGTCTATAGTTCTCTGGTTAGATTCTATGTTGCTATTTCATTATACCTGATGATGATTGCTTGTGTTGCAATCGAAAGGTCGTATGCTATTATTTAATTCATTATTTTATCTTTATACGTGACTTTACCGAAAGAACCAAAGAATAATTCCTGCAGTCACGAAAGCTCCAAAATTAAGATTTATTCTGAACGTATGAAGATGCAGTATACTTGGCATCACAGGTATTGGATAAAGCAGCTGCCTGCGTGTTCTAATCCGACTCGTACGAGCACGCACACGGGACAATAAGCCGACATCAAACGTTGACGCACAGGCAATGGTTGGCTTGTCAACGGCATTTGATTAGACAAGCGAATTAGTCTGGGCTCTGGTCACGTCTGTGGATAATGCGACCTCAACGTAATGTTTTATGATGGAAATGTCGGCGTGTAATTGCAGGCATCGATTCGGTGCGCCGTGAGACCGTGAGAGGTGGCTACGGCGTTGGGAGGCCTTCATCCAGCAGCGGATAGAACACGGCGGATGACGGCTGCCTTCTTTTGAAACTGTTGCACCCTGTGGTGCCACGAATCCACCTCGCACATGCGCACGAGCCGATCCCAATGCGCTCCGTCTCCTCGGTTGGCCGTGCTCTCGGCTGCGTTCCCTTGCTCTGTTGGCTCCCAATTCCATCACCATGTCCACGATTCCACGCTTCCCTTTGATTCGCTCTGCTTGGCTCTGCTTCTCTCTGCTCTCCTCCGTGCTTCGTCGCAAACCGTTGAGGTTTGCTTCCATTCAATTTGTCGGGAACATTTTATTTTTCACGAGAGACACGGCTGTAAAACAACAACAACAACATCAACAACACAAAACGCCATCACCACCAAAAACAACAATATCTTTGAGCACGATTATTGATGACCTGCCGGGATCAACGCCTATTAAATAATGGGGCAAGCGAGAGCAGGTTGGAGTGCGTTTGGAAATCTCAACTCGATAGTGAAAGCCATCAGGACGATGTGCCTGAAGAAGAGCGCTGTCAATCAGTGCACATCGCCGTGGCACGGCTTGGATACACTGACAACGTCCACGCGGTGGACATGGAAGTCAGCGTCTGCTGCCTGACAAATTGTCAAATCAGCATTCCACATTCAGAGTCTGCGTGTTTTCTCTACCCGTGGTCGCGTGGATTCATCTCTGGGGTTTCACTCGACATTCATAAACGTGCGTTTAGAGTATTTGGCTGCTATGATTGCCACGTGATAAGCCACTTCGCTGAGCTGTCATTTGTGGCCAGGTCGCTTTTGAAAAATAGCTGCAGGGCTCAGTGGGCCTTAGCTGGTAAAATAAAAAACATCTTGATAGTGTCCTAGCTTCTAGCATATTGGCTTACACTTGTACGCTACAGCCAAATGTCTGAGAAGAGGTGGGTACCCACGCTGTAACCCATCGCACGCGGCTTTCGGCGCACACCGCTGCGTCGTGCGTGTGTGAGAGAGAGAGATCTTCCCAAACTCGCCACGCCTGCACGATGGAGTCGAACCTGGACGCTCCGCACCGCAAGCCCCCTCCACGCCACATGCGGCAGCGTTCATTGAGCTGTGAATTGGTGCTGTTCAAATCGTTGTTGTTATTTGTATTACTTTGATTTGACCTTTGAACCGTGGGGAACCGCGCTATTGACCCCTTTACTCTCCCGATTGAGAACGAAATGGGAGGAGGATTTCTTCACAATCATGACCGTTGCCTGATGATGCCGGTTGTTGTTGTCGTCGTTGTTGTAATCACCAGCGGGATGTCACAGTACTCGAATTGTAAACGTTGCGGGTTGACTCTCCGACACAGCGGTGGGCTGAAGTAGTAACTAAATTGTCACGTTTTGTTTACGTGACAAACTTTACTGATTGGCTGTGTCGGGTGGTGGAGGATTTAACGACGCATTTATATTTACATGATCTAACCAAACCCCCACCCCACCCTCTTCACCCCCACTATTTAGTCTGTATAATATTCGTCGTGAAAGGCTCCTCCTGCTTCTATCAACCTCGCTGTTGCCAGCGCGTGGAGGGGCCTCGTGCTGTGAGTCAGTGAGGGGCTTGAGAACAAGATCCGTCGCATGATTTAAACTTCCATCACCACCACCACCACGACCACCACCACGACCACCACCACGACCACACCACCACCACCACGACCACCACCACGACCACCACCACCACCACCACCACGACCACCACGACCACCACCACGACCACCACCACCACCACGACCACCACCACCACCACCACGACCACCACCACCACCACTGCGACCACCACCACCACGACCACCACCACCACAACCACCACCACCACCACCACCACCACCACCACCACGCCACCACGACCACCACCACGACCACCACCACCACCACCCTCCCCCCACCATCTCCCCGACGGCGCGACGCTCATCTTCCACGCGAATTCCAGAGGACCGCTCCTTGCGTCTCGTGCCTTCGACGGTGCAATTTTGGCATAATTGGTGATAAAAAATGATGTTGTTGTGTACACAAGCGACTCGACAAAAAATAAAACACCACCCAGCGCCCCGCGCCGCGTTTGATTGCACCCAGACATTATTAGCAT
>MU249620.1:3966300-4055522 GCA_018977245.1 Lethenteron camtschaticum | reverse complement strand
GGCATCGCTTATGTCATTTGTCCGTATCAATCCAGTGGTTGAAATCGCCGCGGCTGCGGGCGGTTATTCTGTTCATAAGGTTGACTAGCCACAAAGCGGTACCTGTTTTATCCACCCGAAATTGATGATGTGCCGAGTCAGCCATTGACCGCGATATGAACTGGCAACATTCTGAATGCAAGTCACGTGCCCTGACCCTCAAGCACCACTTGTGCACTGTGCGAGATAATGTTTTATGAAGTGTTGATGAATATTTGGAGGGGGAGGACCTTTTTCTAATGCTAGTTAATAACGAGCCCTTCGTGAGTGTCTTTATATAATGCACGTACGCACACACGCACACAGACACACACGCCGAGTCATAATTCACAGACAAGTGAACTGTACATTCGCAGCACTTCCATTTGGAAGATTCATAAATCCCGGATTAGCCGGAGAGTTGAAAAATAACTTCACTTTAAATCTTTTCTTATCCAATTAAACCCACGCGACGTCTTATTACCGCTGGCGGCTGCAAAATTCTCATACAACTCAATCTATCTGTGCGCCCTTTGATGTTAATTCATCCCCATATGCTGCACGGGGCCTTTTATTTTCCAACCCCTTTTTTTATTTTCCATGCGTTTGGCGGTGACGGTGAGAGGCGCTGTGCCGGTTTGTGAATGCCGTTTGCCAGGGGATTTGCTCCGGGCATTCTTTCCTGATAACCAAGTTATCGAACGTTGTATTGATTTTTTTTTTACGAAATGAGCTTCTGTGCAGCTTGCAGACTGCAGTAAGCCCGGGCTACTGATGTCCCGGGCTTACTGCTGTTTTGTTTAGAAAAATAAAAATGTTTCCAAGCTTGAAATGTTCATGCGATTCCATACGACCGACTGTTATGACTCTGGCACGTGATGGCTTCTTCATGCGACCAACCCACACCCCTTGGGAGTTTAGAGTGTTGTTGTTGTTGTGTAGCCCGTTCGATAACGCCCTCATTTGTACCGTGGGATTTGCCTTTTGTTGTTGCACTCATTTCATGCAATTAAGACTATTTTACGATCAGAAATTGACAATAACAGATGATTGTTGCAACGGTTAAGTTACTGCGCTTCACACGAACATAGCATTGTGGTTATAATGCAAGACGTCTCATGTTCATTGGGGACAAAAGATAATTGGGCTTGGGCAGGGGACGTCGCTCCTCCGCACCTACGATTAGCACCATTGGCTACGTACGGCGCGAAAGAAATCCAAGCGTACAATCAACATGCATACAACATACATGCAACATACATACAACATACACGATGGGCAACCGTCCAGAGGAGGAACGACGCTCGAGAGAGAACGTCTTGGCGTGGAGACGGAGCGATGAAATCAACTCAGCTGCAGCAGCTGGATGGATCGTTGTCGCCCTTGCGACACGATGTCGGGTGGCGATCACTTGCGGGAAGCCGTCATCCAGAAGTGGATAAACCACGGCCGCTGCTGCCGCTGTCACTGATGATGATGATGTTGATGGCGTGAGCTCGTATTCGACCATCGTGCAGTCTGTAGCTGCGGGCAGCTGCCAGCGCAAAGCTGCACCAGTTGGCAGGGACGCGCCCGTCCCGAGACACCACAACAAAGACGAGCCCACGACGTTCCCACGACGTGCCCGCGACGAGTCCGACGTCACCCCCTGTCGTCGGCCGAGCCGCTCGTCCGACACGGATGGGCAACATGGCAGCGTCGCCGCGTGCTTCCTCAGCGCCTTCAATTCGCGTCGAGGACGCGGCGACATGCGGCATGTGCTGGGATTGACGTGGAGGGTGGTGGTGGTGAAGGGGTGGGGTGAAGGGGGGGGTGAAGGGGGGGGGTGAAGGGGAGTTTACATCAACGCGACATTGTGCTGCGGCCGCTCTTTCTGGCGCATGAACGCCATAAAATAAGATTCCAATCAAACGCTGCAAGAGCACGGGGGTGGGGGTTGTGTTGCGTGTGGGGAGTTCTCCTCCTCTGGGTCTAACGCCAATCGAGGCAACTTTGCTGCTTGGCTCCGGTTTTCGCGGTCGTGCCGCACGGCTCTCGGGGCATGCGCATTGTTCTCTCGCACCATTGTTCTACGGCGCACCATTGTTCTCTCGCCCCATTGTTCTCTCGCAACCATTGTTCTACGGCGCATCATTGTTCTCACGCGACATTGTTTTATACCGCGCACGGTTCCGGAACGACGTCCGACGTTTCGCTCCACGTGCTGGTGGAAGATTTTGCTCTCGAAGGAAAATCTCCCACCAGTACGTGGGCGATGGACACCCTCTCCACCACACCGCGCCACTACGCCGATCGACTAATAGCGATGTGTGCTGTCTATAAGTGCTGGGGTGTTGGGGGGGAGTTGCAGCACTTGCCCACGTGTGACGGATATGTGACGTTTACTCGAAACTTGCCATTGTTTCTAACCAGGCGGGGGGGGGGGAAGCGTTTTATGCCCCCGTCAGCCATCAGTAATTGCAGGGGCTGCACCCTTACCTCCAAACCAAGAGGGCCATTAAACTGCCAGCGCACGTCAAGGCTCGTCAGCGCACGAGGAAGGCGATTATGAGTTATTTGCGCTGTCCGATTTTAAGAATTACTGACACCGCAAAGGCGTGATGCGTCGGAGGGTCCTCTCGCCTCTCAAGTGACGGATTTATTGTCGGAGCGCGCGGTCTCATTAACAGGGCCTTTGTGTAACCACGTGCACGCTCTCGGAACGATGGGTGCGATTTGCCGTTGTTTAAGCGCTTGAAGGATACAACGAAATAACGACAGCCTCCGTCGCAAATGCTATCTCGCTCCACTGCTGACGGATGGCTCGAGGCAGGGCCTCTCTGCGGCGGTCAGCCTACTCTTCCACGTTCGGTGAGACGTCTTGGGGGAAAAACAACTGCGGGAGTGCTCACACTTGACCCCACCGCGACTCGCTGTGGTGGCACCATTTGCACTGCTGGGCACGGAGGACGGATGCCGGTGGGCTGATGAAACTCGCAGCGTTTGTTAACGCGCCGCGCCGGGAAATCGAATCGAAAAACCGTCGACATCTGGATTGCAAGCCGGGTGCGTCGGCTGTCATAACCCCTGTGCAACGTCCCCCTGGTGACGTGGCGAGACGCCCACACACACACACACACATGTGTCCCCATAAAGCCGCCTTAATGATGACACCTTTACATCGCTCGAATACGAGAAAATTGGCCGAATCTACCATTTATAGCAAATTCAAATGGACGTCTCATTTTGTCGGTTTTCGTACAGCAATAAAGCACATCTGATTTAAAGTTCTGTCTCTCAATCTTTATCTCGGTAGCATGCACCGTAGATAAGTTGGTACGGTCAAGCGACGCTTTGGACTAACGAGCAAAATTGCAACAACATTTCCAGCGCTCGAAATACAACAAGAATGCAAGGAACAATTGTGCTCGCCGCAATAATAAGAACGCATGGAATAATGTTGCCCACCACAAATGATATGAATGGGAATGGAATCAATAATCTTGCTCATTGCAATTCGGTGGCCGCTTTGGATGTTGCATCGTTTCACCAATGAAGCGAGGAGACGACGCCGCCGTGTGAGGAGAGGCGAGAGGCCGAACGGAGCGTGCCACGCGGGGGCTACTGACAGGGCGATCGCCAGCAGCGTGCACGTGGCACCACCAACAGCGCACACGTGGCACCACCAACAGCGCACACGTGACACCAGTCGCCGTGACGCACTCGACTGAAGCCGCGAGAATTCACGGCTCCGGGTGCAACAGGCCAGCCTCTACCGTCACGTGTGCTGCGTCCTGCAGCACGGCTAGTGGAGTTCGGAAGAACTCACCAACAACACACGGCCACCTTGTGAAAGAGCCAACGCAGAAGATGCCTGGGTTTTGATCTTTTCACGAAGCTCGCGTCCGCCCCAAAGCGCATCCACTGCGCACACCATGGCAGGCAATGCGGATGCCCTGACGATGCACGCACGGGAATGTTGAACTCTGCAGTAGTAGCGTGGCGACTGCGGTGATCTAGAGCAAGGCGTACAAATCCCCGATCCACGAATACGAAGAAGGAGACATCACAACGACACACCAGCCGTGCGACTGAACAACATCCCAGCAGCCGTGGAGGGGAACACATTTCGTCGCAAAAAAAGATTCCACAACCTGCGCGTGAATCGCTCCCTTTACGTCCTTGGCGGGGCTTCTGCTGCGAACTCGAACGTCGGCCCTTGGTTAATGCGAGGGGGAGAAACTTGCTGTGGTTTGTTTGTTTGTTGTGGACTCTCGCGGGGAAACTTTGCTACAAGTGGCGATGAGCGCGGAGCAGCGGTCAAACAAGTGTTGCGCAATGCAGATTATTAGAGAAGAGGGGGCGGGGGNCTAGGTTTGCCGCATCTCCTGGTTTGACCCGGAGAGTTTGACCCGGTACAGTCCAGGAATTCGCATATTTGCTGCGTTGAACGTTAGAGGCCGTGTGCTCAACGGCGTTCAGAGCGGCCCTCATGACCACTTAGACGGATGTCCGGCATGGCTCCTACGGCCGAGAAGACACAGACCCTGGGCGGCACAGTGGTCGTTTACACTCCGGTGTTGTGGGCTGTGGTGGTGTGACGGGGTAGTGGTGTGCGGTGTGGTGGTGTGGTGGTGTGGTGGTGTGGTGGTGTGACGGGGTAGTGGTGTGGTGTGTGTGGTGTGGTGGTGTGACGTGGTGGTGTGGTGGTGTGTGGTGGGTGGTGTGTGGTGTGGTGGTGTGACGGGTAGTGGTGTGCGGTGTGTGGTGTGGTGGTGTGACGGGGTAGTGGTGTGACGGTGTGTGGTGTGGTGGTGTGGTGTGTGACGGTGTGTGGTATGGTGTTGTGGGGCTGTGGTGGTGTGACGGGTAGTGGTGTGCGGTGTGGTGGTGTGTGTGTGACGGTGTGTGGTATGGTGTTGTGGGGCTGTGGTGGTGTGACGGGATAGTGTGTGCGGTGTGGTGGTGTGACGGTGTGTGGTGTGGTGGTGTGACGGGTAGTGGTGTGACGGTGTGGTGGTGTGGTGGTGTGGTGTGTGACGGTGTGTGGTGTGTGTTGTGGGGCTGTGGTGGTGTACGGTGTAGTAGTGTGCGGTGTGGTGGTGTGGTGGTGTGTGGTGTGGTGGTGTGTGGAGTCGGGGTGTGACGGTGTGTGGTGTGGTGTTGTAGGGCTGTGGTGGTGTGTGGTGTGGTGGTGTTACGGTGTAGTGGTGTGCGGTGTGGTGGTGTGGTGGTGTGACGGGGTAGTGGTGTGACGGTGTGTGGTGTGTTGTTGTGGGGCTGTGGTGGTGTGTGGAGTCGGGGTGTGACGGTGTAATGGTGTGCGGTGTGGTGGTGTGCGGTGTGGTGGTGTGGTGGTGTGTGACGGTGTGTGGTGTGGTGTTGTGGGGCTGTGGTGGTGTGACGGTGTAGTGCTGTGCGGTGTGGTGGTGTGCGGTGTGGTGGTGTGGTGGTGTGTGGAGTCGGGGTGTGCGGTGTGGTGGTGTGGTGTTGTGGGCTGTGGTGGTGTGACGGTGTATTGGTGTGCGGTGTGGTGTTGTGTGGAGTCGGGGTGTGACGGTGTNTGGTGTGGTGTTGTGGGGCTGTGGTGTGTGTGGTGTGACGGTGTAATAGTGTGACGGTGTAGTGGTGTGCGGTTTGGTGGTGTGCGGTGTGGTGGTGTGGTGGTGTGGTGGTGTNTGGTGTGGTGTTGTGGGCTGTGGTGGTGTGTGGTGTGGTGGTGTGACGGTGTAGTGGGTGCGGTGTAATGGTGTGCGGGGTGGTGGTGTGACTGTGTAGTGGTGTGTGGTGTGTAGTGGTGTGACGGCGTAGTGGTGTGTTGGTGTGACTGTGTAGTGGTGTGGTGGTGTGACGGTGTAGTGGTGTGTTGGTGTGACTGTGTAGTGGTGTGGTGGTGTGACGGTGTAGTGGTGTGTTGGTGTGACTGTGTAGTGGTGTGTGGTGTGGTGTGTGACGGTGTAATAGTGTGACGATGTAATGGTGTGCGGTGTAGTGGTGTGACGGTGTAGTGGTGTGCGGTGTGGTGGTGTGACTGTGTAGTGGAGTGTTGGTGTGACGGCGTTGTGGTGTGCGGTGTGGTAGTGTGAATTTATTTGACCAGGTTAAGCCCACGGAGAAATTCGCTATTTTTTTCAGAGGCGACCTGGCCACGCATGACGATAGCTCAACATCGAAGTGGCTGATATCATCATCATCATCGCACGTGGGAATTTAAAGTAGCAGCCAATTCATAAAACAAAATGCCCCCTTTCAAAATGTGGAGGAGGAGGGCAAAGCCGGAGGAACCGGGAGGAGAACAACCCACGCGGCCAGAGAGAGAGAGAGATGTAGAGAGATGGAGAGAGATGGGGAGAGATGGGNGAGAGATGGGAGAGTGNAGAGAGATGGGGAGAGATGGGGAGAGATGGGGAGAGATGGAGAGAGATGGGAGAGTGGGAGAGAGATGGGAGAGAGATGGAGAGAGATGGGAGAGATGGGGGAGATGGGAGAGATGGAGAGAGATGGAGAGAGATGGGGAGAGATGGGGAGAGATGGGGGAGATGGGGAGAGATGGAGAGATGGGAGAGATGGGAGAGATGGAGAGAGAGATGGGGAGAGAGATGGGGGAGGGAGAGGGGGGGGAGAGAAGATGAGGGAGGTGGTGAGAGATGGGGAAAGAGGNGAGATGGGGGAGAGATGGGGAGAGATGGAGGAGATGGAGGAGATGGGGGAGATGGGAGAGAGGTGGAGAGATGGAGAGAGATGGGAGAGATGGAGAGAGATGGGGAGAGAGAGATGGGGAGATGGGGAGAGATGGGGNGAGATGGNGNGAGATGGGGAGAGGGATGGGGATGGGGGAGATGGGGAGAGNGAGANGATGGGGAGGGGGGAGAGATGNNGAGAGAGGGGGAGGGGAGAGATGGGGAGATGGGGGAGATGGGGAGNTGGGAGAGATGGGAGAGATGGGGGGGAGATGGGGAGATGGGAGAGATGGAGAGATGATGGGAGAGATGGGAGAGATGGGNAGAGATATGGGNGGGAGAGATGGGNAGAGATGGGGAGATGGGNAGAGAGATGGGAGATGGGGAGGGAGATGGGGAGAGATGGGGATCCGAGAGGGGATGAGATGGGGAGAGATGTGGGAGAGAGGATGGGAGAGATGGGGAGAGATGGGGAGAGAGATGGGGGAGATGGATGGATGAGATGGGAGAGATGGGAGAGATGGGAAGAGATGGGGAGAGATGGGGAGAGATGGGAGATGGGAGAGATGGGNAGAGAGAGGAGAGAGATGGGAGAGANGGAGATGGGGAGATGGAGGAGATGGGGGAGAGATGGGAGAGATGGAGGAGATGGGGAGATGGGGAGAGATGGGAGAGAGGAGAGGGGAGAGATGGGGAGATGGGGAGATGGGNAGAGATGGGAGAGATGGGNACGAGATGGGAGAGATGGNGAGAGATGGAGAGAGATGGGNGAGATGGGNAGAGATGGGGGAGATGGGGAGAGATGGGGGAGATGGGGAGGGGAGAGATGGAGAGAGATGGGGAGATGGGGGAGATGGGGAGAGATGGGGGAGATGGGAGAGATGGGNGAGATGGGGAGAGATGGGAGAGATGGGGGAGAGATGGGAGAGAGGAGAGATGGGAGAGATGGGAGAGATGGGGAGAGATGGAGAGAGATGGGGAGAGATGGGNGAGATGGGAGAGAGAGAGGAGAGAGATGGAAGAGAGATGGGAGAGATGGGAGAGATGGAGAGAGATGGAGAGAGATGGGNAGAGATGGGGAGATGGAGAGAGATGGGNAGAGATGGGAGAGATGGGAGAGATGGGGNGATGGAGAGAGATGGGNAGAGATGGAGAGATGGGGAGATGGGAGAGATGGGGAGAGATGGGAGAGATGGGGAGAGATGGGGAGAGATGGGGAGATGGAGAGAGATGGGGAGAGATGGGAGAGATGGGGATGGGGAGAGAGATGGGAGAGATGGGGAGAGATGGGGAGAGATGGGAGAGATGGGAGAGATGGAGAGAGATGGGGAGAGAGAGAGAGATGGGAGAGATGGAGAGAGATGGGGAGAGATGGGGAGATGGGAGAGATGGGGAGATGGGGAGAGATGGAGAGAGATGGGGAGAGATGGAGAGAGATGGGAGAGATGGGAGAGATGGGAGAGATGGAGAGAGATGGGAGAGATGGAGAGAGATGGGAGAGAGNTGGAGAGAGATGGGGAGAGATGGAGAGAGATGGGGAGAGATGGGGGAGATGGGGAGAGATGGAGAGAGATGGGGAGAGATGGGAGAGATGGGAGAGATGGAGAGAGATGGAGAGAGATGGGAGAGATGGGAGAGATGGGAGAGATGGAGAGAGATGGGNAGAGATGGGGAGAGATGGGGAGAGATGGNGAGAGATGGAGAGAGATGGGAGAGATGGGGAGAGATGGAGAGAGATGGAGAGAGATGGGGAGAGATGGAGAGAGATGGGGAGAGATGGGGAGAGATGGGGAGAGATGGAGAGAGATGGGGAGAGATGGAGAGAGATGGGGAGGATGGGAGAGATGGGAGAGATGGAGAGAGATGGAGAGAGATGGAGAGAGATGGAGAGAGATGGGGAGAGATGGGGAGAGATGGAGAGAGATGGGGAGAGATGGAGAGAGATGGGGAGAGATGGAGAGAGAGATGGAGAGAAATGGGGAGAGAGATGGAGAGAGATGGGGAGAGACGGGGAGAGATGGGGAGAGATGGAGAGAGATGGGAGAGATGGAGAGAGATGGAGAGAGATGGGAGAGATGGGAGAGATGGGGAGAGATGAGAGAGATGGGAGAGATGGAGAGAGAGATGGAGAGAGATGGGGAGAGATGGAGAGAGATGGGAGAGATGGAGAGAGAGNTGGAGAGAGATGGAGAGAGATGGGGAGAGATGGGGAGAGATGGGGAGAGATGAGAGAGATGGGAGAGATGGAGAGAGAGATGGAGAGAGATGGGAGAGATGGAGAGAGATGGAGAGATGGGAGAGATGGGAGAGATGGAGAGAGATGGGAGAGATGGAGAGAGATGGGGAGAGATGGAGAGAGATGGGGAGAGATGGGGAGAGATGGGAGAGATGNAGAGAGATGGGAGAGATGGGGAGAGATGGGAGGGAGATGGAAAGAGAGAGAGAGCACGTGGACTCCGAACGTGCAGCCGGCTTCGTCAAGGGGTCCGTGGTATGGGACCCACAGTCCTCCTGCGATCACGCGACACAAATCAAACCCAACATCGGACGGTCCCCCTTTGGCTCTCGCGAAAGCTGCGCGATGTTTTGGGCTTTGCTCAAAACGTTTTGTTCGTCGCGTTTCTTGCGGAACCTAATTACGGGTCGATTTGAATACCGCGGTGGCATCCCTTCATTAAACAATTACGGAGGCATTAATAAATCAGTTTTACTCTACACCGCCACCCCACTACCACCCCCGTGGCGCTAATTGGCAGAAATGCGTTGTCTGAGGATTACGGTGACCTCAAATGTAATTAAACTAATTGATTAAAACGTGAAGAAATCAAGTCGCAACCTCATTTCAATTCAATAAGAACATCACCTCCGTTTCTGGCGGTGATGTTTGGCAACGTTTCGAGTGCGGATTGTCAACGTCCATGTTTCCTTTCGAGGGCGCTTTTTTTNGTCTTTGCGTAAACAATGAACCGAAGAGGGCGGTCAACGCGTGGCCACTTTCAGGAGGGTTTCATCGAAACAAAACAATAACAACAAATCTGCAGTCAGAGTCTTTGTGCCCCGCGTGACAATATCAGTGTAGATTGTTATAGTCGACACTCAACACTAAACTCAACTAATTAACTTTAGCAGGCAAGGCCCACTGAGCTGCGATGGCGGCTGGTGACCTTGACTCTAGACACGTGATGACCTAGATTCTAGACACATGGTGACCTTGATTCTAGACACGTGGTGACCTTTATTCTAAACGCGTGGTGACCTTCATTCTAGACGCGTGATGACCTTGATTCTAGACACGTGGTGACCTTTATTCTAAACGCGTGGTGACCTTGATTCTAGACACGTGGTGACCTTTATTCTAAACGCGTGGTGACCTTGATTCTAGACACGTGATGACCTTGATTCTAGACGCGTGGTGACCTTGATTCTAGACACGTGGTGACCTTGATTTTAGACACGTGGTGACCTTGATTCTAGACACGTGGTGACCTTGATTCTAGACACGTGATGACCTTGATTTAGACGCGTGGTGACCTTGATTCTAGACACGTGGTGACCTTTATTCTAAACGCGTGGTGACCTTGATTCTAGACACGTGGTGACCTTTATCTAAACGCGTGGTGACCTTGATTCTAGACACGTGGTGACCTTTATTCTAAACGCGTGGTGACCTTGATTCTAGACACGTGGTGACCTTGATTCTAGATACGTGGTGACCTTTATTCTAAACGCGTGGTGACCTTGATTCTAGACGCGTGGTGACCTCGATTCTAGACACGTGGTGACCTTGATTCTAGACACGTGGTTACATTGATTCTAGACCCGTGGTGATCTTGATTCTAGACGCGGAGGGAAAAACCAGGGGGAAAATCCACGCGACCACGGGCAGAGAGACACGCAGACTCCATATATACAGCAGCAGGCGTCAGGGTCGGGATCGAACCCACGACCTCCTGTATACCAGGCGAGGCAGTTAACATATTCTAGCCACCGTGATGATGATGAGAGAGAGAGAGGCACGCAGACTTCGAACATACAGCAGGCGTCAGGGTCGGGATCGAACCCACGACCTCCTGTAGACCCGGCGAGGCAGTTACCATCTCCTAGCCACCGTGGCTCCTCAGTCTTAGTCGTTGGCTTTGCAGCATTTCCTCTTTCGGACAGGGGTGAGCGCGAGAGCACGCGGGACACATTGCTGGCAAGAGCGGATGACACCGTTAACTCATTCTGTTTAGCGTTTAACGTTTGTTGAACTCGGACGTTGTCAACGTGGACATTCTCAGAGGACGGCCCCTGTCTCACAAGGCGATAGCGATTTCATCAACCGCAGAGAGGTGAGTCAGTCGATGGGAAGGTCACGTGCGCTGGGGTAAAGTGTGAGCAGTCCCGCCAGTGTCGAAGAATTGATGGGCAGCTTGGCAAAAAACACAAAGTTGTTCAAATGCCCTCTGAGAGGGGCTGTGTGTAGCGGGACTTCCTTCCACCAGCAGGGCAGCGAGACAAGGGCTTTTGCGGGGCTGCACATTTGCCTCGACCGGCAGAGCGATAACGAGGGGCAGAGTGACAACCTCGAGTGGGATTTGAACTCGCAAGACCGGCGGTGAAGCTAAGAGCTCCAACTAACCCTGGCCGCGCACACGCGAATGAGTAATGTTTGTATCTAAATAAGCATGCAAATTGGCTGTCTTGCAATGCGCGGCTGTAGTGGGTGGCGTTCCCTGGGGACTGGGGGTTAAAGTCGAAGTGGAGACCGCATAAATGTCACGAGGCGCGGGCCTATTTGTCGCGGAGCTAGCGGAGCAGAGCAAATGCGGCGCTTTCATCACTAAATTGTGAAACGTAGGCGCGCAAGTAAATCGGAATTTACATTCTTAGTGAGGCCTCGCCGCGCACGTCGTCTTAATGGTGACCGGGCATCGGTTACACCACCACGTGGCGTGCGTGGCGGTCGGATATGCGACGTTGGACTCGAATGAACAACGGAGACGCGATGCCGATCGTGCGACTGACGTTCCCTGCTTGTATTGTGAACGATTTTGCTTAGATGGTAAAATCAATAAATGTATAAAAGTGTTAATGCCCCAAAAAAAAAAAACCAACATTACTTGGTGCTTGCAAGAGTTGGAACATTCAAACTATTGGATGTGGCAGTGGTGGTGGTGGTGGGGGGGGGNTTTTGGTGCTTAATCGCATGCACCCGCGTTGTATGCGCGCTCTGAATCGCAGAGTGAGATCGGGAGCTCCGCTCTCGTCCTGCCTTCCGAGAACCACGCGTCCACCGTGGCCAATTTGACCCACAGACGTTCACATATCTGCCCTGTCCCCAAACCTCAGTGCCCAGCGAGTCGGACGTGGTGACGATGTACTGCACAGCAAGGAGCTAATGTGCTCACACGTTAACCTTTGGCTTCCAAGAAGAAGGGCCGTTACCTGAAACGTCGCCATTAGTCTCTTTAAGGCAGTGCTTTTTGTCTTCAACTTGATGTCCTACCCCGCACCTCCGATTAGCAGGGTTGGCTACGCACTGTGCGAAAGAAGCTACACAGCCACATACATAGAGACATACAGTACATACGTTGTTGACGATCGTGTTGAGTGTTTGCGTGTGGCTGCTGCTGCTGTTGCTTCCCGCTTGTCTGTGGTTCCTCCTCCTGATGCCTCTGAGTCGTCCTCTCTCTCTTTCTGAGTCGTCCTTTCTCTCTTTCTGAGTCGTCCTCTCTCTCTTTCTGAGTCGTCCTCTCTCTTTCTGAGTCGTCCTCTCTCTCTGAGTCGTCCTCTCGCTCTGAGTCGTCCTCTCTCTCTGAGTCGTCCTCTATCTTTCTCTGAGTCGTCCTCTCTCTGAGTCGTCCTCTCTCTCTCTGAGTCGTCCTCTATCTTTCTCTGAGGCGTCCTCTCTCTGAGTCGTCCTCTATCTTTCTCTGAGTCGTCCTCTCTCTGAGTCGTCCTCTCTCTCTCTCTCGCTGAGTCGTGCTCCTCTCTCTGAGTCGTCCTCTCTCTTTCTCTGAGTCGTCCTCTCTCTGAGTCGTCCTCTCTCTCTTTAAGTCGTCCTCTCTCTCTGAGTCGTCCTCTCTCTGAGTCGTGCTCCTCTCTCTCTCTCTCTCTTAGTCGTGCTCCCTCTCTCTGAGTCGTCCTCTCTCTCTGTCGTCCTCTCTCTCTCTGAGTCGTCCTCCCTCTCTCTCTGATTCGTCTCCCGCCCTCCTCCTCTCTCGTCCCCTTCACGGATACTGCAGGAGGCGGCGCTGCGCGTTACAAGTTGTTTAAACATTAAGCTTATTCAGCACAAACAAAACATTAGCACGCTTCAAAACACAACAGCATCCGTAATACTTTCTGCGTGCATTAAGCCAGCGTTTAAGCCGCACTCTTGGCATTCGCGGGCGCCCGTTAATTGGATGAAACAAAGCGACTTTAATTACGTTGAGCCTAGCCTTGGGTCAAACACTAAAACACGCGACCCACGGCCGCGCAGGGTAGCGGGCGTCATTTGGCACCACTCCCCGGGGAGCCGGGCCATGCTTCGTAGAATATAAATCACACTTTGCGAATTATCTTCTGACGCTTCCTAATGACGGGGGCTGCCTTTGCGCGCATTTTGCAAAATTTGCAGAAATCTAATTGCCGAATAATTAATTTTTTTAAACAAAAAAATTCTCTATCCTGGGTGTCTCACCCGGGGATCGTGGTTCGAGTGCGACTGCGTGCAGGGAACGGAGTACGTAAAAAAAAATAGATGATGATGAAAAAGTTAAAGGTGCAGCCCTGCAGTCGCTTGCTCGTGCCACCTGCTGGGGGAAGGTGCCCTCCGTGGTCCAAAGTGACCTACTCTCTCATGCCGGACAGACGTGTTGGAGGAGTCTGGAGTACCCGCACTTTACCCACCACACGTGACCTCAATTGACTGTGGTGTACCTCTCTTTACTGCTGGGGGTGGTCGTGGTGGTGGTGATGGTAACAAACCGGCTTCATTGTCTCAACTGACACGCTGGAGTAATGAAGTGGCGAGCCCCGGGACTTGCAAGTCCGGTGCGCCATCCATTGCAGCCACCCTAACAGAACTCTAATTGTAATAAAATATCATGATGTCGTTTTTTTATTTTTTATTCTAGCGATAAGAAATTGGGATTTCTGGGTTAATATCGGTAAACCCAATTTGCCCGGTGCGCTAACAATTCCCACCACCGCTAGCATCCAGTAGTGATGAGAATGTACGGCCCTTCTGTAAACCTACCGCTGAACGAACGCGTAGTCGCACCGTTATGAGCCACGCGCGGCTCTTTGACCCGTACCTGGCCGCGTTGGTGAGTGCGGGTTGGTGAGGAGGGAGGGGAGAGGGGTGAAGACGACCCGTGGCTGGTTCAGATGTCATGTCACGCGCGTGTCACTGATGTCAGCCGTGGCTGGGATTCTAAATCAGGCCGAGAGGTTCGTGGCAAGGTGCGGCGCTTGCTGGGATTTCACGCTGGAGCAGACATCTAGAAATGTAAGTTGCATCCGACGAATTAACCACAATATAAACGAAGTGTGTGGTACGCGCTAATTGCTACTGCTACTGCATTGGTGGTGGTGCCCAAGCACGAGTAGTAATAGTACAAAAAACACTTTGACGAGTTTGTCATTAAAATTGTGGCCTTACAATACAACAAGACATAATCGACGGCATTCTGTGCATTGGCCCCTCTTCGTGGCACATAACTAGAGAGGCGGGAGAGACAGAGTTGATAATGAAAGTAGCAGACAGCATGAAACACCACGGGTCCTGATGAGAATTACACGTTACAATGATTTTCTGATGATCAGTTTTTTAAAATAGGCATACAAACAGTTACCTAATAGTATCTGTCGAGCACCAGGCAGATCATTCAACAATCAAACGTGTTACAAACAAAAGAAAGCATTCCGATTAAAAGTTACATTAACAAAATGCTGCTGGCACAACGCATTGTGGCTGCGTAGTTTATTTATAAAGGTGGCTGGAAGGAAAAAAAACATAACAGCCCAACGTCACACATCCGACTCGCTAGGAACTGAGGTAGAGCCAGCTGACAAAAAGAGTTTAATAGGTCATCGGATTCCTCCAGTCTAAATACATATTCTGATTCACGATATGTGAAAGTCTTTATTAAAGGGCAGCTAGCTCATTGCACAAGTGACGCACATGGGCGATTCATTGGTCAGGGTGGGTATGCGGCTTTGTACTGTCACCAAACATCTCAACGTCAAGCTGCCTCGTACTAACTGCCACTTCCTCCTCTGCGTTGTAAACAACATGAACTTAATCTTAATTTTGGAGCTTTCGTGACCGCAGGAATTATTTTTGGTTTTTTCGGTAAAGTCACGTATAAAGATAAATAATAAATTAAATAATAGCATACGACGTTTTGGTTGCAACACGTCGTATGCTATTATTTAATTTATTTTTATCTTTATACGTGACTTTACCGAAAAAAACAAAGAATAACATGAACTTAGCCAGCGAAATGCGATACACGTGCAATTAGAAGGGGTGGGGGGGGGGGAATGCATGGGGGGTGGGGGGAGAAAAAGCCCTACAACACAACTGGGTACTTGCAAGGTTTGTAAAATGTAAAATGAAGAACATCTGGATGAGAACTGTAGAGTCGGTTTCCTGGGAGCGCCATTCCCATGGCGTCCGCCTGTGGAAAGCTTTAATTGGGCTCAATAATGATGCCGCCGTTGCAGGCAAGTGGCAGGGGCAGTGTAACATCTCGGTGCCTGAGTGGATAGTAACCCTTCAGGGTTCCAATTCGGGAAGAACGCGCGAACCTCAGAGGCCAAGGCTGCTGATTCGCTGTTTGGCTGCAGGACATTTCTATAATGGCGACATTGTTCATTTGACGTAAGCGAGGGGTAATTGCTAAGAATAAAAACGATCTGTGTGGTGGGGCAAGCGAGCACGTTGGAGTAGATGAGAAGATGACACTTGTTACGGGCAACGCAATCATTTTTCTAGTCAGTTTCACGCGAGGGAAGAGCGAAATGGTGGCAAAACAGTTATTTCGTTTTGCATTTTTGCGTCAACAAAACTAAGCACCGAGAATTGGGTTCGTTTAATGTTCGTCATCGGCAGTGAAAGTAACGCAATGACAACGGCCACACAACTCGGCCACCGCGACCTTTCCGAGTTCGCGGCTACCCTGTGCAAGGTTGATTGCTTTCCACTTTAAACGTTGGCTGAGCGTTGCCAGGTTTGGGTCACACGTTGGGCCCAGCGTTCAACGTGATGATGGGCAATGGACGCACACACGCGTGTCTGTCGTTGCGATCTGTGAGATTTGTGCGTGTACTTATTTCGTGAACAGCTACAGAGAGTCATCTTCTTGGTTTTTTCGGTAAAGTCACGTAGAAGGGAAGTAATAAAATAATAAAAATAAAACATAATAAAATAATTCTCACGACGTTTCGGCTACAACGCAAGCGGCCGTCTTCAGGTGAAGAATGAGACACTGCCAAGCTAGGAGCTTATATATAAGCTGGATTGGAGGTGGAAGAAGAGCGCCTTAACAAAAGAATGTGCATATCAAGAGAAATTTATCATATTCATGGGAAAAGCTACAGAGAGCCTTTCTGCGAGCAGCTTACGTGTATGCTAATACCTCCAAACACCCATAATAGAGCGCGCTTTCTGGGGGTTAGATCGCTTCAATGTAGGGTGCTTCAAAAATTTTAACACTTATATGGGGCTATCGTTTTTAATGGAAAAACAACGATAACACACCGTAACATAATTAATGTAACAAGAGTCTCCACTTGATCGCCATCATTGTCAACGCGTTGCCTGGAATCTTCTCCAGGTGGTCTCCAGAGACCGGAGGCAAATTTCTCGTGGTATTGTTGCAAATTCTCAGAAGTGTAAATTTTTCTAAAGCACCCTGTACAAGTGTGTCGTTAAATCCGCCGCCACCCGACACCGCCAGATGAGTAAAGGTTTGTCACGTGAACAGAACATGCCAATTCGTCACTAGTACAGCACACCGGTGTGTTTGTTGGAGAGTAAACTCACGACATTTACAATCGAGCATTGTGACGTTTCGCCAATAATTACAACCAGCTTCATCAGGTGGACAGCCAAATTTGTGGATAAATCCTCCTGC
The DNA here is from genome assembly GCA_018977245.1 of Lethenteron camtschaticum. Classification (NCBI taxonomy): domain Eukaryota; kingdom Metazoa; phylum Chordata; class Hyperoartia; order Petromyzontiformes; family Petromyzontidae; genus Lethenteron; species Lethenteron camtschaticum. The sequence continues at coordinate 4,038,736 of MU249620.1, read as the reverse complement.
TTCCGGCCAGAGAGGGTGGAAGGGTGGGGGGTTAACATGCATATACATTACAATGGATATATCCATTACAGGTTGGGTTATGCATAGGGTAATCAACACACATTGTACGTGCACATCCTGACGTTTTTGGATGCAAGAAATCACGATACCCGTTGTTGTCTGCTCACAGTTCATCACCATCGACGTATGGTGACCGATCGTAGGCAGGCAGTTAAAACAGTGCATTTCCTGCCAGAAACGTAAGCGCTCTTCATTCATTGGCCGATTCCACCGTCATCATACGTAGAGGACCGCAGAGCTCGGGAGATCGTTGGTGACTCCCCGCCTGGCTGCTGCTGCTGCTGCTATCCGTGGTGGCTCCTCACGCAGTGTTACCAGCTGGAATGGTGATGATGATGATGATAATTGCTATGTTAGCATTTACAAAGAAAACACTCCACCAACGGCCACCACCGCCATTGGTTTCAAGGGTTAATTGACAATAAATTATAGAAGAACAATTATTCGTCTTCTTCTTCTTGCTGTTCTTCAAATCAACAACCCCCAGCGTCCAAGAGGGAACTTTGCAACGATTAGTTCATCAATCAGTGGACAGACGCACATCTTAATCCCTTTCACCTTGATGCAAGGATAGGATGAAATGAAAACAAATTAGGCCCGTGGTGGAATCTGAGAAAGACAAACGACTGGAGCCACCGAATGCATCGGCTGGAGCGAAGGAACACGCCGGCCAAAGACACAGACAATATCCCCCGTGTAGCCTTAACGGACCGTTGGGGCAAGTGCTGTTATGGAGTAGCACCTATGAAGGCCACACACACACACTATTTAATTGTAAACTCTTTTATTTATTTACTTTACCAGGTAAGACCTACTGACTACTATATAGCTCGTTTTTATTAAGAAGCGACCTGGCCACAGACGATAGCCCAATGGCTTGTCACGTGGACATCTGTCGCAGGCAAATACTCTCGACGCGTGACGTTGGTTTAAAACAAGGAGGGGCAGCCGGAGACCCAGAGAAAAACCCACGCGACCAAGGGGTCGGGATCGAACTTGCGACCTCCTGTACACCAGGCGAGGTAGTCAACAGCTCGCCACACGCTCGTGCAGCCTCACCAGCGCATTCGTTTAGCGCGACGTTATTTTCTCGAAAAAAAAAATTCGCGAAGTTTTTTTTTTTACGATGATGGAGGCTGTCAGCTCGATCAATTATCTCCCTGATTATCTTTGTCGGGACGTGCAAGCGCCACCCATGGGTGATTTCTTGAGTGCCCCTTTTCTTGTTGTTGCCACGGGAATAAAACATTGAGCACCCCAGTGGAAGGCCTACAAGGGGGCCCGGGTTGATTCCCCGGCGCGGCAGTTGACACCGCAGACACCCCTGCCCCATTGGAGTAGAAGTGTGGCTAGTCCGCACACCTCATACGAGATGCGTGCGCCAAGTTCGCTGTGTGGCGAGAAGCTACCCACAGGCCACTCTTCCAGCCAGCAGTGGATTGAGTCTGCGACTTGCAGGGCCTGCGCCGTTCGCCTTGCTGATAGCGAAATAAAATCGATCTAAAGCATCGCGGGAGTTTAAATGTCCTCCTGTAAATAAAATATGGAGATCGATTGAAAAAACAAAAATAGTCGCTTTTGGCTCCAGGATCAAGTGCTGCCATTAGAGGTTTGACGTTTTCTCACTCTGAATTGAGCTGCATTGGTAGACAGGTGCCACAGCGCACGCCGCGCGTCGCGTTTCATTGGGGCTCTGGGTATTGATGCTATTGTGTGTCAGTGTTGAGGCTGTGTGTCAGTGTTGTGTGTCAGTGTTGAGACGTGTGTCAGTGTTGAGACTGTGTGTCAGTGTTTAGACTGTGTGTCAGTGTTGAGTGTCAGTGTTGAGTGTCAGTGTTGAGGCTGTGTGTCAGTGTTGAGGCTCTGTGTCAGTGTTGAGAGTGTGTGTCAGTGTTGAGGCTGTGTGTCAGTGGTGAGGCTGTGTGTCAGTGTTGAGTGTCAGTGTTGAGGCTGTGTGTCAGTGTTGAGTTTCTTTGTTCTTTACACAAAGTGTTATTGCTGAACTCATTGGCACTCACNTGATTGTCNTNGTTGCACTGTGCGTCAAGTACTTGTCANGAATTAAAACTGAATATCTATTTTTATTGACATGTTGCGCTAAGGTCAATTCGCCTCGTGCTCCAAATTGCCTCTTCGTGTCGCTTCTCGGACTTTGTTTCAGAGAAAACCCGCCTCAGTGTAGAGTCGGCGGAATGGTGGGGGAATGGGTGTGGTGGTGGACTGGGGGGGGGTGGTGGGGCTGTGGTGGTGGGGGAGTGGTGTGGTGTGGGGTGTGGTGGTGGGGGGGTGTGGTGGTGGGGGGATGGGTGTGGTGGTGGGGGTGTGGTGGTGGGGGTGTGTGGTGGTGGGGGAGTGGGTGTGGTGGTGGGGNAGTGGGTGTGGTGGGGGGAGTGGGTGTGGTGGGGGGGTGTGGTGGTGGGGGACGGTGTGGTGGGGGGAGTGGTTGTGGTGGTGGCGGGAGTGGGTGTGGTGGGGGTGTGGNTGTGGTGGTTGGGGGTCAGTGTTGTGTGGTGGGGGAGTGGTGTGGTGGTGGGGGGAGTGGGTGTGGTGGTGGGGGAGTGGTGTGTGGGGGGGGAGTGGGTGTGGTGGTGGGGGGAGTGGGTGTGAGTGGGGAGTGTGTGTGGTGGGGGAGTGGGTGTGGTGGTGGGGGTGGGTGTGGTGAGTGGGGGNAGTGGGTGTGGGGGGGGGGAGTGGGTGTGGTNGTGGGGGGAGTGTGGGTGATGGGGGAGTGGGTGTGGTGGTGGGGGGAGTGGTGTGGTGGGGGGAGTGGGTGTGGTGGTGGGGGGGTGGGTGTGGGGGGGGGAGTGGGTGTGAGTGGGGGGAGTGGGTGTGGTGGTGGGGGAGTGGNTGTGGTNGTGGGGGGGGGNTGTGGTGGTGGGGNAGCGGGTGTGGTGGTGGGGGGAGTGGGTGTGGTGGTGGGGGAGTGGGTGTGGTGGTGAGTGGTGTGTGGGGGGGAGTGGGTGTGTGGGGGGGGGNAGTGGGTGTGGTGGTGGGGGGAGTGGGTGTGATGTGTGGGGAGTGGGTGTGGTGGTGGGGGAGTGGGTGTGGTGGTGGGGGGGGTCAGTGGGTGTGGTGGGGGGGGGAGTGGGTGTGTGGGGGGGGAGTGGGTGTGTGATGGGGGAGTGGGTGTGGTGGTGGGGGAGTGGTGTGGTGGGGGGGAGTGGGTGTGTGGTGGGGGGGNAGTGGGTGTGGTGGTGGGGGAGTGTGTGTGGGGGGGAGTGGGTGTGGTGGTGGGGGGAGTGGGTGTGTGGTGGGGNAGTGGGTGTGGTGGGGGGGAGTGGGTGTGAGTGGGGGGAGTGGGTGTGGTGGTGGGGGNAGTGGNTGTGGTGGTGGGGGGGGTGTGGGTGGGGGGAGCGGGTGTGGTGGTGGGGGGAGTGGGTGTGGTGGTGGGGGAGTGGGTGTGGTGGTGGGGGAGTGGTGTGGGGGGGGGAGTGGTGTGTGGTGGGGGGAGTGGGTGTGATGGTGGAGGGAGTGGTGTGGTGGTGGGGGAGCGGTGTGGTGGGGGGAGTGTTGTGGTGGTGGGGGGAGTGGGTGTGTGGGGGGGGGGAGTGGGTGTGGTGGTGGGGGAGTGGGTGTGGTGGGGGGGGTGGGTGTGGTGGTGGGGGGAGTGGGTGTGGTGGTGGGGGGNAGTGGGTGTGGTGGGGGGGGGGTGGGTGTGGTGGGGGGGAGTGGGTGTGGTGGTGGGGGGGAGTGGGTGTGTGGTGGGGGGAGTGGGTGTGGTGGTGGGGGGAGTGGGTGTGGTGGGGGGNAGGAGTGGGTGTGGTGGGGGGGGAGTGGGTGTGGTGGTGGGGGAGGAGTGGGTGTAGTGGTGAGTGGGTGTGGTGGTGGGGGGGAGTGGGTGTGGTGGGGGGAGGAGTGGGTGTGGTGGTGGGGGGAGTGGGTGTGGTGGTGGGGAGTGGTGTGGTGTGGGGGAGTGGGTGTGGTGGTGGGGGGAGTGGGTGTGGTGGTGGGGGGGNAGTGGGTGTGTGGGGGGGGAGAGTGGGTGTGGTGGGGGGAGTGGGTGTGGTGGTGGGGGAGTGGGTGTGTGGTGGGGGGCAGTGGGTGTGGTGGTGGGGGGGAGTGGGTGTGGTGGTGGGGGGAGTGGGTGTGGTGGTGGGGGGAGTGGGTGTGGTGGTGGGTGGGTGTGGTGGGGAGGGNAGTGGGTGTGATGGTGGGCGGGAGTGGGTGTGGTGGTGGGGGGGAGTGGGTGTGGTGGTGGGGGNAGTGGGTGTGGTGGTGGGGGGAGTGGGTGTGGTGGTGGGGGGGAGTGGGTGTGTGGGGGGAGTGGGTGTGTGGTGGGGGAGTGGGTGTGGTGGTGGGGGGAGTGGGACTGTGGTGGTGGGGGAGTGGGTGTGGTGGTGGGGGGNAGTGGNTGTGGTGGGGGGGGAGTGGGTGTGGTGGTGGGGGGAGTGGGTGTGTGGTGGGGTGGGTGTGGTGGTGGGGGGGAGTGGCTTTGGTGGGGGGGGGGGTCCTGGTGGGTTTGGGTGTGAGTCTTCAGTGTCGGTAACCTCCTGGGCGAGTTCCCTTTTGCGGTGGTCACCGCTCCATAACTCGTCTCGTTCAACTTCCTTCGCACCGTACGTAGCCAACCGTGCTAATCGGATGTGCGAGAGGCGTCATCCCTCCCGGCGACGAGTCCTGTCCCGAGTCCGTGCACTCCCCCCCAGAGTCAACGCGATGTCGCTAATTTGCATCCGTTGTTCGCTGATACACGTGCTTGACTCTTTGTCTCTCGGGGTAATGAGAACTACTGGTCAACACACGCTTTCTGGCCTAAGGTATTCCAGCGGTTTAAGGTCATTTTGGGGTGCTGATTCCAAATCTGGCATCAGTTTTTGTGATATAAAATATTGCATTTTCGATAAAAACTGTAGAAGAAAAATATTAAATAAATGTGGATATCTACATAAAATAATATTATAAACACACTATTCTAAAAACACAGCACCATATTTTAACACTAAAGCAGTCACTGACTCGCAACAACTTGCAATCATAAGTGGCAGAGTTAATTTCGGGTAAAATCAATGAAAATAGGGTATGCCGATAGCATAAAAATGAGATGAGATAGAGCAAATCTGAGATCAGATTTGGAATCGGCACCCTGAAATTAGTCTAAACAGCTGCAAAAGTAGGCCAGAAAAAAATGATTTTTTTGTTGACCAGTGGAATCATTGCATCTCTTCGCAACACTTTGGCACGCTCTCAGCTTTTGCGACCACGTTCCCGGTCAGGGCTCCCACGTGTCTCATACCGTGTGTCGGAACAGGTCACGTGCACCGATTGAAAGCGTTCTTCATCGGACGCATTGGGATCCCTTCATACAAATGCATCAAAGTGCGTTCGACGTGGCAGTGTTGTGCATAGCAGAGTTCATCGGACAGAGGGTCACGTGCTGTGGTGATGGTGGTGGTGGCGGTGGTGGCGGTGGGGAAAAGCGTGGGCACTCCCACATTTCTAAAGGTGTCTGGGCCAGTGTGGAAGAGCAGGCCAAGCAGTCTTTGTAGATTAGATGCTGTCTAGAGCTCCCTCGGAGTGCGTGGGTAATTGCAGGGCTTGCGCCTTTGCCGTTGTACCTCTGGGCGTTGCGGGAGGGGGTCTGATTGGCGTCAGGGGTTCACCCGATTCAGGAATCCACGAGCAGGTCGATTGGGCTTCACGATTCGGGCCCACAGATCGATTCGCAATGATTCGACCGATGTCTCGCGAGGCTCGGGATTGGATGCTATGCTATGGGCTGGGAGTCTCACAGTACAATTCCGATGCGACCCACCGAGTCGAGCAAAACCAACTTAATACTTTAACCGGCGTGAACAAAACACATGTACAGCTTGAAATTACGGTATAAAAAAAATTAACCCGTAAAAACAAAGTTTTTCACTAGAAATCCTTTATATGCGTGGCGGCTAGAGTCCTCTCGTCCTCTGGCTTGAGATGGCTGCCACCTATGGGTCAGATGATTGCCTGCCACCGTTAAGCAATTGGTACTTAAATATAATTAATTTTTCCTAAAAAGTGTAAATTTTGGAAAAAAATTTCACGAAAAGAAATTGTCACGCACAACGAGTCTGTGTGCAAAATGCCAGCTCGATTGGATCACGGGAAGTGGGTTAAAAAACGACCGAAAGATTTGCACGGTCGTAAGCATGCAAGCAAGTGAACTTAATATAAAGATTTAAAAACCCCGCATTGTTATACATTCAGGTCTCACAAACACGTTCAGAGTTACCTGAGTGCTGGCATGAGATGTGTTGCTACGTTTGATGTTTTAAATGTTATGCCATAGCAGCACAAGGCAGGCCATCTGTCCCGTAAACTATCACCCCAAAGACAAAGATCCCCCGTATAGCCTCAACATACTTTTGGGGTAAGTGCTGTTAGCGAGCACATATGAAGGCCGGAACGGCACACGAGGGTGGGTGGCCAGCACCACGCCCGAACGTCTGTTCCCAGTGGCGACGTTTACACACCGCACCAGGTACTCATTTGAGGCCGAGTCGACCTAGGGGAGGCCCAGGACCGTCCAGAGAATCGTCACCGGTGTTGGCCGTCAGCCGGAATCGAACCCGGGTCGCCGGGTTCATAGCGCAGCGTGCTAACCGCTGCACCACCGCTCCCCTAACAAACACACGCAAATACACACGCGAATAAACAAGAATCACGCTCGCCACTGATAATCCCCTGCCTCCCTCCTGGCTCGGTCGTACAAACTTCGAGCGCTGATTGCAGGCGACAGCTCGGGCCCGTGAGAGCTGCCCGGAGTTAACGCGACGCAAATTTGCGGGTCCCGTGCACCACGTGGCCTCTTCGCCGGGGCACGCGCGGGTGGTGTGGGGGGGGGGGCAGCACTGTGACGTACGTTGGGGCACACGTGGGTGTCGTCTTGCACGTGACACAAGTAAAGAATAATAATAATCGTCGTACACTCGCCGCAAGTTGCATCCAGATTGTGCTATCGGTGTCACGCCATGAGTCGGAGAATCCATTCGAGTCTCTCGCAGAGAAGTGAAGCCATTTGCGTTGGAGAAGGGGCGGAAGAAGTGGACATCACGAGATCCCTTCACGTGACCACCGATGCACACTGCATCATGAGGGTAATGTTTGTGGCATGCCGTTGCCACGGTTATTTCTAATTCTCAGAGTTGCAATTCAACCAACTTGAGTGCAAAACCAATTTAACGTCCTGGGGTTTTTTTTTTTACGTGCAGTCATTGGTAACTGGGTGGGTGAGCATCAATTCGCTACACGTGAGATCCGTGTTTACTCACTGATGGCACCTTGCCCAGATTCGTACCCAGAATCTCAGCGGTTCCGAATCGGCACTCTGACCTCTGACCTACCCAGCAGCCACCTCGCCATAAAAAAAACCCAACCCCGCACTGCGATCCAACACAGTGTCTCAAGCGTAGGCGCGACTACTGCACTTATAAAAAAAAAGGTACGGTGACAGGATTCGTATTTGGGATTGGATTTTGGGAAAGATTTAAAGTCAGCCGCAGAATCCTGAGTGGGCTCTTATTTGGTGTGAGCGGAGCGTTATCTAATTAATTGGAGCCGTCAGGCGCGTGACTACGGTGTGTTTTGAAAGCCTCTGAAAGCTGACGGCAAATTAAGATTGGATGTGAGACTTTTTGTTTTCAGGAGCTGGGCGTGGGGGGGGGGTCAAATGCACGGCCCCCACACCCATTCTCCAACCCCACCACCCCACCCTCCGCCCCACCCCCACCCTCCACCGTCCACCCTCCACCCCCTACCCCACCCTCCGTCTCCCACCCCCACCCCTACCATCCCTTGCGAATGCTTCACATAAAATATATATAAATATATATAACGTATATATAAAGTAAACATATATATAAAGTATATAGCGCAAAGTATTCAAAACGCAATCATTATAAACGCCAGGCTAGCAGCGCAGATATGTGCTGGCATAAAAAATGTATGCTCAGGAATACACTGCAAGGGTGTTCTGAATGCCTCATTCTAAACGAGACTTTTTTTCTAATTACCAGATAAAGCCCACTGATCTATAATTTTTCAGAAGCAACTTGGCCATAAATGATAGCTAAACCACGTCTATATTAATAACAAATATCCTAGATGCGTGTTTCTAAACGTGGAGGGAAAACCGGGGGAGAGAGACGCAAACTCCAAATATACAGCAGCAGCAGCAGGCGTCATGGTCGGGATCGAACCCACGACCTCCTGTACACCAGGCGAGGTAGTTAACATCTCCTAGCCACCGTGATGATGATGAGAGAGAGAGAGAGACGCAAACTCCAAATATACAGCAGGCGTCAGGGTCGAGATCGAACCCACGACCTCCTGTACACCAGGCGAGGTAGTTAACATCTCCGAGCCACCGAAGATCCCGTGTGGCTGCAAGGTGAAGTCCACGTTCGCCTGCATGTGACCCGCATCGCTACTCTGGCTGAGCATGCCAAATGTTGTTGGAGCTCAATAGCTGAGCAGGGATTTGGGGAGCGGGGGGGGGGNTGCAAGTGCTTGAGTTTAGTGACCGCCAGTGCATTCCGTGTGCTGTGTAGGTGTGCGCCTGCCAGGGATGCCAGGTGACAAGTCATGGCAGCACAGAGATAGATTTGCTGTCCACGGATAGGTTGCGCCCACTCAATGGATGGAGCCTGCGGGAATGAAATTTCTCTACGCGGAGCCCCGCGCGTTGTCCTCTCTCACGCCGTGGGGGTTTTATTCCTGCCAATCGCGGCTTAGTCCACGCGAAGCCAGACATTCATTAATGGCACTGGCCAGACCATTAAAGGCTGAGTCAAGTGGAGAGGCCTAGGACAGATTTATATATAGGCTTGCCACCGTGCCTGTGTGATATGGCCAAGGGGGTGCTTCATCTAGCAGTCGATAAAGCATGACTAATGATGTTGACGTTGATTAGAGGGATTTTTGACATCGCTTACATTTCACGGCTGAATTTAAATGTCTTCCATAGTCGCGCGATAGAGAGATGCACACATGCACATGCATGCACACACAAGTAAGCACACGCTTGCACTTACGCACACACACATGCTCAAAGACACACACAGGCACAAAGACACGTACACACACACACAGACATACACATGCGAGCGCGCGCAAGCTTTCACACAAACTTGTTGAGAACAGTCCACGCGTTTTGGACAGGTCAATGGGCTGTGACCACTGGTCTCGCTCGGCCCTCAAAGCTGCACGCGTGAAGCGCCGTGGCACCGTGGCAGGGCTCGGCCTAGAGAGATGCCCGGGTGTGGATTTAACTTTACAGATCCGCGACCGATGGGGATTCTAAAGGCCAAATGGGCCCCCCCCCTTTGACAAGACTAAACCCGTAGGGCCCGGCCATAAATTTCAGCTAACCCCCCCCCTCGCTTTGCCAGAGCCCCCCCCCTCCCCGCCACATTGAATTCGCATTTTCCTGTAGGAGGTGATAACTCACGAAAGGACAAGACTAAAGGTCTTCTAAGGATTTTGACTGATTGATGGATGTCCTTTATTTAAACGTGCACGACCCCTTTGAGATTCATTATCTAGTGTGCAATGGAGACACGTGCTGTCCCTGGTTAGATGTGGGCAGCTATCTGTGGGTATCAATAATATAGAAAAAACTATATCCAGCCATGGTCACTCCACTGCTGGATAGAGGCCTCCCGAAATCCACCACCACCACCACGTGTCTCATTCCGTGCTTTGATGACCCAACGATGCATTTGCTTCCCTTGCCGCCTGAACACCGCCCACGTGCTTCATCGCTACCCCCCCCCTGCCTTTTGTACTCTGACCACACAATTTGTGTGAGTGCATGTGTTGTTTTTATAATGTTTGTTGGCATCTCACTCCGGTTGTGCCCTTAGAGTGCGCTGTGCATTCGTATGTTTGGGGTGCAGAACAGAACAACATCCCAACCGGCCACTTGGACACGAAGCTGATTTCATCGCTCCATCTCCTCTTCTGGACGCGTTCCACCCTTTGGCTGCCACTCCGTCATTGTTCTTGACCAGCGTCCCATCGTCTCTGACAGCCGTGGTGTTGTCTGCCAAGCCTCTTCATTGTCTTCACAGTTCGAACGATCTTCTTGGTTCTTTCGGTAAAGTCACGTAGAAGGGAAATAATAAAATAATAAAAATAAAACATAATAAAATAATTCTCACGACGTTTCGGCCACAACGCAAGCAGCCATCCTCAGGTGAAGAACAGGTCTGTCGGGAAGACAGCGTCTGAATGAAACACCACCAAGCTTGGCAGCGTATATTTAAGCTGGGTTGGAGGGGGAGGAGCGCCTTTATTATTTCCCTTCTACGTGACTTTACCGAAAGAACCGAGAAGATGAATCCCTGCAGTCACGAAAGCTTTCAATCGAAGTTCGAACGATGTCGTTATCCTGCGCGTCTTCCTTCTCGAATTAAAGTGCCTCATCTGTCTGTCTCTCCGTCTAATGCGTCTCTCGTGCGTCTTCTGTGCATTTGTTTCTAGATTCTCTTACATTCTGTTGTTAATGACCGCGCTTCGTGGCCGTACATCGCAGCAGGTAGCACGCGCCGATTTAACCACATTCTCGTTTCTGGAACATCGCCGGGTTAACTTTCATAGCGAAGTTCAGCTTTTATCGAAATTCACTCCAACCTGCTCGTTTCGATTCCGATTCGACCTCAACACCTCGCTTGTTTCCCTTCGACCGATATCACTTTGTAGCGAATCAATACCGCAAATAGCCCGGGGCCTCTGGCAGAGATGATCACCCACACGCTGCTCATTTGCACACACAGACACAGACATCTTGATTTTGAGTCTTACTATGTTTGCAATAAGTTGTATTTTTCTTTAACAACTGGAAAGAATGTTTAAACTTTAAATCTGGACTTCGGCCAAGGTAACTTCCCATGCATAATTATAATGATGTGACAAAAGTCTTCTTTTTTTNGGCGACAGCAAGATAAACTTTGGTCATTTGCTGCAAAAATTCTGCCCCAAAAAACTGAGACTGCCAACTCTGTGCGGACGGCTCTAATGGAGGGCATCCATCACACGCGGCTACATTGTATTAAGTCCATTTGCTGTAGCGGTGGACGGTGTCTCAGGGGTCACAGCAAGAGTCGGCACCGCTGATAACCTGGGTTCAAATCCAGGTAGTCGCCTGTGATTAACTCAGTGAGTTGACGGTCACAGTCTGGCCACCAATGAATGCACAATAATTCCAGCTAAAATGTCAACTTTGAGAATTAAAAATGCCAGCGTCAACTCTCTCTGTAACAGGGGGTCGATGGGCAAGTGATGTATCTATTTCTGGACGAGAGGTCTCTCGAATGGGATCTCAAAGGGTGGCTCTGTGATATCAACTTCCGCGGGTCGTTCTCTATCAAGAAGAGATGCACCGGCCCTCCCTGTGAGAGATCACCACGCCACGAGTCGTCGCATGCGGCGATGACATCGATGCAATCACCACGAGCGATTCGTTTACTCGGTCATCGCGGACAATTGTTTTCCCTTCCTTGTCCTTCCCCGCACCTCCGATTAGCACGGTTTGCTACGTACGGTGCGAAAGAAGTTTCACATACACATACGTCGCGCCCGTCAACTCCGTCCCTCCCGCTAGGCCCTGCGGCTATTGCACACCCGGCGGAAACGCGAGAGACGTTTGCACGGTGGACTGCCGGTCGATTTTTTTTTTTTTACAAAATCGGCCGCGTCCTGCCGTCTCCGCCTCGCGGACCGCTCGTAAAGTTGTTGAGCGCCTCGGCCTGCGGAGCAGAGGAGCCCCATCCGCGTTGGCGGGGCCAGGCCACGGCCGGTGAGAAGACCTCGCTCGGGTGGCACAGGGGAGGCACCGCTCGAGGCCTCGGGGCTGAGTCAGGCTGCGGTGCGTGGCGAGATAAATATGACTGCGGTTGCGTGGCGAGAGCGCTGACAACTTCGCTCAACAATGCGGGAGACATCTGACGGAGAGACGCACCCGTTGCAGCACAGTAGACTTGCGTCTAGCATTGTTGGGGAGGTTTGTGAAGGTCGACTGAGATTTTAAGAAATAATAATAACGCAGAAAAAACGGCGAAGGTTACAGCAGGTTGGAAACGCGCGCACCGCTGGTTGGCCTGCCACGCCGGGAGATTGGATCGAAGCAGCGACGTCGCGGTTTGCAAATCTGGCGTGGTGACCATGGCACCATGATCGATTCCACTACCCCACTACGCCGCTGAATGATAAATAGCAAAAGGGATAAAAATGACAACAAGCCAAGTCCTTCACTGACATTGTAGTTTATTTACTATAAAACCTGTGTGTGTAAGTGATGGCATAAATTAGTTGGTGATAATCTAGATTTGAAGTTTTCGTGACTGCAGGGTTCCATACTCTTTGGTTCTTTCGGTAAAGTCACGTAGGTATAAAATAAAATAAATCACGACGTTTCGGGCGCAACACAAGCGTCCGTCATCAGGTACTCGATTAGTTGGTGATGCTGCTGCGTTGGCAGTGGTGCACAAGCACTCACCACATTGTGCCTCGAAATAATATATCTGTATCATGGGTGACGCTTCGGGCAACGGCCCTTCTTCATAGCACATAAAGTATGTTGAGTCTAGTTGTTTTTACGTTACATCCGATGTCCTTGGTTCCGTAAACGTACGAAATACATACTCCGAGTAAAACAATATAAATATTAATTTTCATTTAAAAATATTAACATTTTAATATTTGTTTTAAGTGAAAGCAAAAAAGTGGTCCTTTACGAAAGCAAAACATTCAACAAACTGCTTTACGGAGAAATAGATTTTTCTTGTTTTGAAATAAAAATAATATCCACAGGCGCCCAATTATGTGAGAGCGGCGTGCGGCTGAGCCGACACGTTGACGCGCAGAAGGTTAATGCGATAAATGTCCCGAGTCGCGACGCTGACGAGCGCACACAAAACCATTTGGTGAAATAATCGGAACGGCAATTTCCCTCCCACCACCACCACCAGCAGCAGCAGCAGCAGNCGCCGCCCGAGTCTCTCGTCTCGGCGTCGGCAACGACCTCGGGTGACGCCACTTCTGCCTCGACACGCATCACGCGCGGCAGGCAAAGCGCGCCCTAATGGCTCTTAATTGTTTTAGCGACGTTCAGCCGCTAATGCCTCGCTCGTTGAGATTGACCGAAGGGGGGGGGGGGGGNTGATGAAGGCTCGAATACATTCTGGGGGGAGAGCGGAGGGGGTTCACGTCTTTGTTGTTCGGAGCGCGCCGTGTTAGGCGCAGCGTGATGAACACGCGTTGATTGACGCACTCGTCAATGGGTGTTCATGCGTGTCGCGTGTGTGTCGACTCGACTCCAAATGAGCATCTGGCGCGATGTGTGAACATCGCCGCGCTGGGGAGACAAAGGCGGTCGGGCGTGGTGATAGTTTATTGTCATTCCTCTCACCTCCGATTTCGCACGGCTGGTTACGCAGGGTGCTCAACATACGTACATGGCCACCCACCCCCTCGTGTGCAGTGCCCACCTTCAGAGATGATAACAGCACTTGCCCCGACAGTCTGTTAAGGCTATAGGGGGCATCTTTGTCTTTGTGTATTTGTGTGCGGTTATCGCGTTGCACTCGGAACTCCCTTCACAAACCTGCTGATGATCGAACAATCCCGACGGACAACGCGTGCTGCGATGTCTCGGATGCAGCGGTGGATAGAGCAAAGGGCTGTTTATTTAATAGCGTCCGTGTTGCTCTTACGTGATGAGTCCAATGATAATAACAACAACGAACAGGAGTGGCTTGTAGTGCTGTCGCCATTTGCTCACCGCTGGGCAGAGATTCTTGCCCCGCGCTGCAGCCGCCACCCGCATGGCTCATCTCGCGAGCTGGAAAGCAAAATACAAAATTGTGCCGTCCCATTATTATTCTTCTTATTCTTATTCCGCATCACAAATGACGCGCAGGATCGAGACGGCTTCGTCTCTCAAGATGACATGCTCATTAACGACACTTCTCTACAGAACACTCCTTAGTGTGTCTGGGATTGTGTGTTGTTTTAAAAAAAAAAACTTCATCCAATCCTAAGAAAAAAAACAATTAACATCCTGAACTGCTTATCATAGCCCGACAACTGCCACGGAGAGATGCCTCGTGTCCTGGATTGCATCCACACCGAGCGATCGCGGGGGCGTGGCCACGAGCTCCCTGTCCGAGCAGGCGAGCTGCTGCGTCAGTGGCGAGAGGGGTCTGGCCACGTTTGGTGGCAGCTTGCGGCACGAAACGTCGAACTCCGATTTAGCGTTCCTTCGCTTAGCGAACGGCCCGGCGGCGGGTGGGGGGGGGGAGATCCACGCGGGTTCGGCCCGCTGCCACTTGGTGCTGGCCCCGAAATTCGCGGCGCTATGAGGTTTGACGTGGGGCAACGTTGTGCACTGTGTGTGTACTGTGTGTGTACTGTGTGTACTGTGTGTGTACTGTGTGTGTGTACTGTGTCTACTGTGTGTAGTGTGTGTGTAGTGTGTGTGTACTGTGTGTGTGTACTGTGTGTACTGTGTGTGTGTACTGTGTGTGTAGTGTGTGCGTACTGTGCGTATAGTATGTGCGTACTGTGGGTGTACTGTGCGTATAGTACATGTGTATAGTACGTGTGTACTATGTGTGTACTGTGCGTATAGTATGTGTGTACTGTGTGTGTACGGTGTGTGTAGTATGTGTATAGTATGTGTGTACTCTGTGTGTACTGTGTGTGTACTGTGTACTCTGTGTGTACTGTGTGTATAGTATGTGTGTGTATTGTGTGTACTGTGTGTATAGTACGTCTGTACTGTGTGTGTATACTGTGTGTACTCTGTGTGTACTGTGTGTATGTACTGTGTGTGTACTCTGTGTACTCTGTATGTACTGTGTGTGTACTCTGTGTGTAATGTGTGTGTACTGTGCTCTGTGTGTACTGTGTGTGTATGTGTGTACTGTGTGCGCTACTCGGCAGGCAGCTGTCTCCTCGTGCGCTAACTCTTTGTGCGCCTTTTGTTTAGAACGCATCTACTACTACAATAACAACAACAGCTACTGCTGCTACTACTGCTGCTGCCGCGCAAAGCGAGGGAGCCGCGTGCTCACGTGTCCCTGTGCAATCCGCCAGCCTCTTGCTGATTCTTGTTACCGTAAACCCCAAACGAGAATGTAAATCGAGTCATAGTCCGCTCGTAGCGACAGCGCACGCGGGGAGTGTCGCTGTTACGAAAGTGTTTTTTTACATTTAACGTCTATGTATGTTGTGTAGATAGTAGAGTCTAGATTTGAAGTTTTGGTGACTGCAGGAATCCATATTCTTTGGTTCTTTCGGTAAATTCACGTGGGTATTAAATAAAAGAAATGTATTTTATACCTACGTGACTTTACCGAAAGAACCAAAGAGTATAGATAGTGGAGTTTTACTCATAAATTGTGAACCTAGGACTTGTCATGTGTTTATGGTGGCTTTACACGATGCGATGTCACCTGTTCTGTTCATGTAACACTTAAAACATCAGCGAAAGCGTTATATAAATAGAATGTATTATTACAAACAAAAGGGAAACAGCTATTAAGCATATAAGTACATAGTTTAGGCCTTAATCAGTGTCTCTTGCATTCATTAAATGGAGCATCTCACTGTCCAGCAAAAGTCTGCAAGCATTGATGGGCTCCATTTGCCCTCCATCGTCGCAATGTCCTGGTGACATCGCTCACCATGCTCATCGCTCACTGCTCCGCAGTTGGGTGGGAGAAATCGAGTTAAGAGTGTAACAAATGTATCTTTAGTTTTGTTTGCCTTGAGGAGGTTTTCCACCAACTCGCTATAGTTGTCTGCCTTGTCGTTTCCGAGAAAATATGTCGCCACTAACTGGAAAGCTTTTCATGCCGTATTTTCCTTGCCACGCAGTTGCGCTGCCAAATGCATCGTCTCGAAGAAGTTCACGAATCTGAGCACCAACAAAGACACCTTCTTTATCTTAGCCTCACTTAACCTTGGACATTTTCCACGGAGGTACTTTAAAGTTGCTTGTGTTTTGTCCATGGCTTTGACAAAGTTCTTCATCAGACTCAGCTTGTTATGTAAGGGTGGTAACAAAATGTTCCTTGATTCAACAAGTGGTGGATGCTGAACACGTTTCCTCACAGGCTCCAATGACTGTCAGAGTGGCCAATCTAGCAACAAAACAGGTGTTAAGATGTTAAAACATCAAATTGAAACATTTTACAAGGTATCATGTCTGCGTTAACCACAATACTTGTGGTCAGAATGCAAACTAAAAACATATTCTGATAATATATGCATTGTCCTTGAAACTGATTGGTCCACACCAGAGACAGCCAAAAGGTCTAACACCGTTTGAGACGAGGCTCAAAAGAAAGCTGTCTCTGGTGTGGACCAATCAGTTTCAAGGACAATGCATACATTATCAGAGTATGTTTTTTTGCATTCTGACCACAAGTATTGTGGTTAACGCGGACATAATTCCTTGTAAAAGGTTTCAGTTTGGTGTTTTGGCATCGTAACACCTGTTTTGTTGCCAGAAAAAAGGGGAAAACCTCTTCCCATATTTTGGTACTGGCAAAGGAGGTCTCATGAAGAAGAATTATAATCTCGAATTTTTTTCAGCAAAATTCGCGCAAAGCCTCAAAAGCATGTTACGTAAACTGTGAGGTCGCGGAGAAAGTTTGCAAACAAAGAGGTGAGAACACACACACACACGTACAGTACACACGTGTAGAAGTATAATGTTACACTGTTTATTTTTAGCCAACGGTGACTGTGCAGGCGGAAATCAACAGGCGAGGCAAATGGCTTTGAGTAACCGCCAGAGATGAGCCACCAGAGATGAGGGGCCCAACGTGCAAAGTCACCGTGAAGACACGGACTGGGAGAGAGAGTAAAAACAATATTAATTGGCTATATGTGTACATCAATCAATTTCAATGCGTTTCTCGATCAGCGATTGCGAAATTCATATCCTGGTTGGGTTTGACTCAGCTCACGTCAAGCTACTCTTGAAGGCCTCCCTACACTACACTATACACTACACTATACACTACACTTTACACTACACTATACACTTTACACTACACTTTACACTACACTATACACTACACACTACTACACTACACTATACACACACTATACACTACTATACACTACACTATACAACACTACACTATACACTACACTATACACTACACACACTATACACTACACTATACACTACTACACTACACTATACACTACACTACTACACATACACTACACTACACACTACACCATAAACTACACTACACTACACTATACACTACTATACACTACACTATACACTACACTATACACTACACTATACACTACACAATACACTACACTACTATACACTACACTATACTCTACACTATACACTACACTATACACTACACTATACACTACATAATACACTATACACTACACTATACACTACACTACTATACATTACACTATACACTACAGACTACACTATACATTACACTATACACTACACTACACACTACACTACACTATACACTACACTATACACTACACTATACACTACACTACACTATACTACACTATACACTACACAATACACTACACTATACACTACTATACACTACATTACTATACACTACACTATACTCTACATAATACACTATACACTACACTACTATACACTACACTATACACTACACTACTATACATTACACTATACACTACACTATACACTACAGACTACACTATACATTACACTATACACTACACTACACACTATACTACACTATACACTACACTACACACTATACTACACTATACACTACACTATACACTACATCAGTTCTCCTGCTGTGTTTGTTTTACCTGATGACGGTTGCTTGTGCTGCGATCGAAACGTCGTGATCTATTAATATTCTACCTACGTGACTTTACCGAAAGAACCAAAGAATGGATTCATGCAGTCACGAACTTCAAATCACGTGTAATAATGTTTTCTAATTTTTTATAGAAAAAAACTGTTAACATAGTATTTTTAAGTAAAAAAAAACATCGTAAAACAAGTGATTGATAAAAATTTTTTAACACGTCTCAATAAAAGGTAATTTACTATAGGCGACGTTTCAGGCAAGGGTCCTCCTTCAGAGCACCATGGAGAAGACGACAGAAGGATCATTGGACAAAATACCGGCCGTTATATATTTATATATTTTCCTTTTAATGACATAAACGAACGTGATGAGTTTATTTGGTAATTTGTTAATTGCGTTTGTGCACCACTGCCAACGCAGCAACAGCATCACCAGATTATTTGGCTTCGAGTCAATGGGCCTCTGTGTGAGTCTATGGGTCTCTGTGGAGTCTATGGGTCTCTTAGTGAGTCTATGGGTCTCTGTGTGAGTATATGGGTCTCTGTGTGAGTATATGTGTCTCTGTGGGAGGTTATGGGTCTCTGTGTGAATCTATGGGTATCTCTGTGAGTCTATGGGTCTCTTAGTGAGTCTATAGGTCTATGTGTGAGTATATGGGTCTCTTTGTGAGTCTATGGGTCTCTGTGTGAGTCTATGGGTCTCTGTGTGAGTCTATGGATCTCTTAGTGAGTCTATGGGTCTCTTAGTGAGTCTATAGGTCTTTGTGTGAGTGTATGGGTCTCTGTGTGAGTCTATGGGTCTCTGTGTGAGTCTATGGGTCTCTGTGTGAGTCTACAGTCTCTGTGTGAGTCTATGGGTCTCTGTGTGAGTGTATGGGTCTCTGTGTGAGTCTACAGGTATCTGTGTGAGTCTATGGGTTTCTGTGTGAGTCTATGGGTCTCTGTGGGAGTCTATGGGTCTCTTAGTGAGTCTATGGGTCTCTGTGTGAGTATATGGGTCTCTGTGTGAGTGTATGTGTCTCTGTGGGAGGTTATGGGTCTCTGTGTGAATCTATGGGTATCTCTGTGAGTCTATGGGTCTCTTAGTGAGTCTATAGGTCTATGTGTGAGTATATGGGTCTCTTGTGAGTCTATGGGTCTCTGTGTGAGTCTATGGGTCTCTGTGTGAGTCTATGGATCTCTTAGTGAGTCTATGGGTCTCTTAGTGAGTCTATAGGTCTTTGTGTGAGTGTATGGGTCTCTGTGTGAGTCTATGGGTCTCTGTGTGAGTCTATCGTCTCTGTGTGAGTCTATGGGTCTCTGTGTGAGTGTATGGGTCTCTGTGTGAGTCTACAGGTATCTGTGTGAGTCTATGGGTTTCTGTGTGAGTCTATGGGTCTCTGTGTGAGTCTATGGGTCTCTGTGTGAGTCTATGGGTCTCTGTGTGAGTATATGGGTCTCTGTGTGAGTGTATGTGTCTCTGTGTGAGTGTATGTGTTTCTGTGTGAGTCTATGGGTCTCTGTGTGAATCTATGGGTATCTCTGTGAGTCTATGGGTCTCTTAGTGAGTCTATAGGTCTCTGTGTGAGTATATGGGTCTCTTTGTGAGTCTATGGGTCTCTGTGTGAGTCTATGGGTCTCTGTGTGAGTCTATGGGTCTCTGTGTGAATCTATGGGTATCTCTGTGAGTCTATGGGTCTCTTAGTGAGTCTATAGGTCTCTGTGTGAGTATATGGGTCTCTTTGTGAGTCTATGGGTCTCTGTGTGAGTTTATGGGTCTCTGTGTGAGTGTATGGGTCTCTTAGTGAGTCTATGGGTCTCTGTGTAGTGTATGGGTCTCTGTGTGAGTCTATGGGTCTCTGTGTGAGTCTATGGGTCTCTGTGTAGTGTATGGGTCTCTGTGTGAGTCTATCGGTCTCTGTGTGAGTGTATGGGTCTCTGTGTGAGTGTATGGGTCTCTGTGTGAGTCTACAGGTCTCTGTGTGAGTATGGGTCTCTGTGTGAATCTATGGGTCTCTGTGAGTCTATGGGTCTCTGTGTGAGTCTATGGTCTCTGTGGGAGTCTATGGTCTCTGTGTGAGTCTATCGGTCTCTGTGTGAGTCTATGGTCTCTGTGTGAGTGTATGGTCTCGTGTGAGTCTACGGTCTCTGTGTGNGTCTGTGTCTCTGTGTGAGTCTATGGGTCTCTGTGGGAGATGGGTTTGTGAGTCTACAGGTCTCTGTGTGAGTATATGGGTCTCTGTGTGAGTGCATGTGTCTCTGTGTGAGTCTATGGGTCTCTGTGTGAATCTAGTCTTCTGTGAGTCATGGGTGCTTAGTGTCTATAGGTCTTGTGTGANTATATTCTCTCTGTGAGTCTATGGGTCTCTTGTGAGTCTATGGGTTTCTTAGTGAGNCGGATGTCTGTGTAAGTCTATGGTTCTCATGTGAGTCTTTGGGCCTCAACTCTAAGTCCTCGTAATTGCATCTTTCCTGTTCAATATTTGTAGTAATAAAGCACTGCTTATTAAGGATAAGAATGAAATGATATAAATGGTATTGTACGTGACAATGACGATGGCTATGATGGCGGTGACATTGTTATTATTGTGTTTTCCCAGAGGGTTTGTAATTGNACAGCTGTGAAGGGATTTTTCCAGAAATGTATGGCTCGTGGCAGCCCACTTTGCCCTTGAGGTAGTCTTATCTTAGAAATGTGATTAATTTTTTAATTTTATTTTTAAATTCTCCCGCAATACACTGGGGTACCTTCTACCCCCCCCCCCTCCATGGGAGCGGCCGTGAAAGTGTATGACTGTAATATTATTGTTTTGTTTAATTTCCATTCTAAGTATGCGCTCATTACTATAATTGATCCAGTAATATATTGAGTAATGGTAGCTACGTATTAATAATATTAAATATTTTCTATTACGTGCCATGTTTACTTAGTTTTTTGGGGCAGTTGAACAAATCATAGAAATGTTAAACAAATGTATTTTATTACAGTGGAGAGGGCTTTATCCACAGTGGATAGCTGTGGCTGCTGATGATGCCCTTGTAAATAATGACGATGATGATGCTGTTGTAAAAAATCATCACGATTGTTATNATTACAACGGTAGCGGCACGTATTGTTTGACGTTTTAGAGTGAATAAGAGCGTCACTCGAAAATAAATTAAGAAGTGGAAAACGGTCTCCGGTCTTGCGTGGGACGTACGGTCAAGTATTCCGGGCCACCACAGGCGTTGGAAGGCCTTCAACCAGCAGTCGATTGACAAATCGCTGTTAAGTATTTTTATTTTTGTAATTCAAGACCTACACACAACGAGAATGCCCCGTGACATCTACAATGGAGCAGCAGCAGCAGCAGCAGCTACCTCCAGATTCGTGCGTGGCACGGACGCAGTGGAGATGCTTGGTCGAAAAAATGAAATAAGTGAATACCTCCGTTGGCTTCGCCTGGTATGATGGGGATGGTTTAGTCGTGTTTTGTACGTGTCTGGGCGATTTGTGATGCCTTTCCTGTACTGGACACGACTATCGTGTTGTAACGTTCTTACCCGTGCCCCTGCTGGACATCTGTGAATAAGTATAACCCGTAAAAACAAATTTTTCACTCTAAATCCTTTATATGCGTGGCGGCTAGAGTCCTCTCGTCCTCTGGCTTGAGATGGCTGCCACCTATGGGTCAGATGATTGCTGCTAGTATTAAGCAATTGGTAATTAAATATTTAATTTGTTTTCCCTAAACAGTAATTTTGGAATTTTTTTTTCACGAACATTAATTGTCACGCACAACGAGTCTGTGTGCAAAATGTCAGCTCGATTGGATCACGGGAAGTGGGTTAAAAACGACCGAAAGATTTGCACGGTCTAAGCAAGCAAGCAAGCGAACTTAATATAAAGGATTTAAAAAGAGCTTAATAGCTCATCGGATTTCTACAGTTTAAATCAATATTCTGATTCTGAAAAAANGATAAATATTTTTACACCAAGCAAAAGCGTAGGGCCCCAAGTAGCTCAATGGGCCCATAGATTCATGAGGAAATAGTGGTGCCTAATAATTATATTATCCCGCCTCAAATTTAAGCGCCAATGAACGCGACACGATAATGCGCGCAAAAATACATCCACATCATCTCTCTCAACTCCATCTTGTCTGCGTCTCTTCTCTCGCCTCACTGCATTGCGAGTCACCAGTTCCCGCATCTCGCTCCGTCTGCATCTCTTCTCAAATCTCACTGTGAGTTGATCATCGTCATCATCATCTCTACTTAGAGATTCCAAATGGGAGCTCCTCGCCCCACCATTAATTCATTCCGATTACAACCGTTCCATCGTGCTGCTTGTTGCTGGTCGCTTGGGGCAGCGGGGGAGATTCGTGCCCTGTTTTAGCGGCCGTGATTTAAAAATGAATCCACATCGAGGCCACCACCGCACAGACGGCCCCATCAGGGCCAACGGTAGCGACCGTTGAGTCGGGAGGGGGTGCGGGGGAGGGTCGGGGGGGGGTGCGGGGGGGGTGCGGGGGGGGGTGCGGGGGGGGGNTGCGGGGGGGTCGGGGGGTGTGGGGGTGCGGGGGGGGNTGGGGGGANGTGCGGGGGGGTGCGGGGGGGGTGCGGGGGGTGTGGGGNGGGGTGTGGGGGGNGGTGCGGGGGGGGTGCGGGGGGGGGGGGGGGGGGGGTGCGGGGGGGNGGGGGGNTGCGGGGGGNTGCGGGGGGGGTGGGGGGGGGGGTGGGGGGGGTGCGGGGGGTNTGGCGGGGGGGTGTGGGGGGGGNTGGGGGGGGNGGGGGGGNTGCGGGGGGGGNTGNGGGGGGGTGCGGGGGGNTGGGGGGGGGGGTGGGGGGGGTGTGGGGGGGNTGCGGGGGGGGTGGGGGGGGGNGNGGGGGGGTGGGGGGGTGCGGGGGGGGGCTGGGGGGGTGGGGGGGTGCGGGGGGGTGCGGGGGGGGTGCGGGGGGGGGTGCNTGGGGGGGGTGCGGGGGGGGGGGGGGGGGTGCGGGGGGGGGGGGTGCGGGGGGGTGCGGGGGGTGCGGGGGAGGGTGCGGTGCGGGAGGTGCGGGTGCGGGGGGGGACGCGGGGTGGGGTGCCTGGGGGGGGGGGGTGCGTGCCCCAGAGTCGGTGGCGCTAATTAAATCCCCCCCCCCCCAACCTTCCCGCCCCCACCCGCTCGATGAGAGGCGACCGACCGCGCTGCTGGGTGGATGTTTGGGGGGGGGGGGTCGTGTTTTGAGCCGTCATTGATTTCTACGGGGTAGACCGAGAGAACTCTCGGCCACCAGCTCAGGGCACAGCACGCGGGCTCACGGCCCTGGACAGTCGCTCATTTCCCGGTACGGGTCGCTGCCTTGAGAGAGCCCAAGCCCCAACAATGCCAATGCTGTCATTAACACCAGCACTGCCTCTACCACCATACTCTACCACCATCATCACCCTCCACCACTACCCTCCACCACCACTACCACCANCCTCCACCACCATCACCACCATCGTCCACCACTACTGCCTCCACCACTACCACCCTCCACCACCACCCCNACCACCACCACCACCCTCCACCACCATCACACCACCCTCCACCACTACTGCCTCCACCACTACCACCCTCCACCACCACCACCACCACCCCCCACCACTACCATCCACCACCACGACCCTCCACCACCACCTCCACCACCACTGCCTCCACCGCTACCACCCTCTGCGTATTTGTTCACGAGGATAACGATGCCGAGGCGACCGCTTTCGGTTGGAACAGCTGCCACAGAAACACGGAGGCCGCTTGGCACTCGCGTGAGCGTTTCGAGGCAGTCGCCCTCCAGCAACAACAACGGAGGGCAGAGGAGCGACGCTCACAACAACGAGCGGTGCGCGGGCGGATAAACTATGNAGGAAGTTGGCACGGTAGGGGGTGCAGCTGGTGGTACATCTACCGGTCATCTCAGTCAGCCGACCCACGGCACCTGCTGGGTCTGTCCGTGACCTCCTGCACCTAGCCTGGCACAGTAGGAGTACAGCTGGTGGTGCATCTACCGGTCATCTCAGTCAGCCGACCACGGACCTGCTGGGTCTGTCCCGTGACCTCCTGCACCTAGCCTGGCACAGTAGGGGGTACAGCTGGTGGTGCATCTACCGCTCATCTCAGTCAGCCGACCCACGGCACCTGCTGGGTCTGTCCCGTGACCTCCTGCACCTAGTCTGGCACAGTAGGGGGGTACAGCTGGTGGTGCATCTACGGTCATCTCAGTCAGCCGACCCACGGCACCTGCTGGGTCTGTCCCGTGACCTCCTGCACCTAGCCTGGCACAGTAGGGGNTACAGCTGGTGGTGCATCTACCGGTCATCTCAGTCAGCCGACCCACGGCACCTGCTGGTCTGTCCGTGACCTCCTGCACCTAGCCTGGCACAGTAGGGGGTACAGCTGGTGGTGCATCTACCGCTCATCTCAGTCAGCCGACCGACAGGACCTGCTGGGTCTGTCCTGTGACCTCCTGCACCTAGCCTGGCACAGTAGGGGTACAGCTGGTGGTGCATCTACCGGTCATCTCAGTCAGCCGACCCACGGCACCTGCTGGGTCTGTCCCGTGACCTCCTGCACCTAGCCTGGCACAGTAGGGGGGTACAGCTGGTGGTGCATCTACCGCTCATCTCAGTCAGCCGACCACGGCACCTGCTGGNTCTGTCCCGTGACCTCCTGCACCTAGCCTGGCACAGTAGGGGGTACAGCTGGTGGTGCATCTACCGCTCATCTCAGTCAGCCGACCGACAGGACCTGCTGGGTCTGTCCCGTGACCTCCTGCACCTAGCCTGGCACAGTAGGGGGTACAGCTGGTGGTGCATCTACCGCTCATCTCAGTCAGCCGACCGACAGGACCTGCTGGGTCTGTCCTGTGACCTCCTGCACCTAGCCTGGCACAGTAGGGGGTACAGCTGGTGGTGCATCTACCGGTCATCTCAGTCAGCCGACCCACGGCACCTGCTGGGTCTGTCCCGTGACCTCCTGCACCTAGCCTGGCACAGTAGGGGGTACAGCTGGTGGTGCATCTACCGCTCATCTCAGTCAGCCGACCCACGGCACCTGCTGGGTCTGTCCCGTGACCTCCTGCACCTAGCCTGGCACAGTAGGGGTACAGCTGGTGGTGCATCTACCGCTCATCTCAGTCAGCCGACCCATAGCACCTGCTGGGTCTGTCGCGTGACCTTCTGCAGCGAGCCTTCCACACTTCACGTGGCCTCTAGGTGCACCAAGCCTGGCACAGGCGCCGTGGTGATGTCACCATCATTTAGCGGCGAGTGCCGCGGCTGTTGGTTCCTATTCCCATTTCCCGGCCGTGCTGCGTGTAACCCCTGGGTCGACTCAGCCTCAAATGTGTACCTGTTACTGTGTGTAGTTAAACATCGCCACTCGGGAGACAAAGGCGGCCGGGCGTGGTGCTGTCCACCCACCCACCCCCTTTCGTGTGTCACAGTGCCGGTAGCCTTCATTAGGTGCTGCTCGCTACTCGCTCAGAGCACTGGCAACAACAAAGTCTGCTGAGGCTACACGGGGGTGGAGGGTGGGAGATCTTTGTCCTTTAGTGGGGGCTCAAACGTCGTCGTCGTCGTTGTCGTCATGACTATCCCATTGCCGAGCCGAGCTGCGTGTGTGGCCTTGCATTATTGATGTTGTTATTGATGTTGTTATTGATGTTGTTATTTATTGAAAATTGGTTTCTTGCAACTCGTCGCCCCACGCTCGCTGCTGACGCGGGGTTTTGATTGGGGGTGGTGGGGGGGTGGGGATGGGTGGTGGGGGGGGGTGGGGGNTGTGGGGGAGTGGGTGGTGGTGGGGGGTGGGGGTGGTGGGGGGGGTTGTGGGGGAGGTGGTGGGGGTAGTGGGGGGGGTGGTGAGGTTGGTGGAGGGTGGGGGTGGGATGGGGTGGTGGGGGGTGTGGGGATGGGNTGGTGGGGGGGGTGGGGGTGGAGGGGCGGGTGTGGTGGTGGGTGGTGGGGGGNTGGTGGGTGGTGGAGGGTGGGAGGTGGTGGGGGGTGGTCGGGGTGGGTGGTGGGGGGGGGGGTGGTGGTGGGGGGGGGTGGNTGGTGGGGGGTGGGTGGTGGGGGGTGGTGGGGGNGGGGGGTGCTGTGGGGGGTGGGTGGGGGGGGGGGGNTGGTGGGGGGGGTGGGTGGTGGAGGGGGTGGGAGGTGGTGGGGTGGTGGAGGGGGCGGGGGTTGGTGGTGGGTGGTGGGGGGGTGGTGGGGGGGGATCCTTTCATCGCAGCCACCTTCGTGGTCGCTCCGTGGCCCCGATTCCTCGCGTCAGTTGCCGTCGACGTTCCTCGCTCCGCTCTGTGTTGGTATGATGTCGTGGATTCAACTGAGAGTCGCAGACGTACTCTTTGGAGGCAACACGTGTATTTATACCAACGCACTTAACACAAAGGGTAACTGGCCCTCCCTTAACCAGATAACACCCTATAGTGGTGGACCACCCAGGCTAACTACACTAGTCACACTGGGAGTAGCTACAACGGGCAGGACCCCGGCTTGGGTCCGGGTCCCCGTGTTGGTGACTTCTTCTTGGACGTAGATCGTAGATCTTCAGATGGCAGCAGCAACGCAGAACCCCGGTCCCTCTGGGACCCGGCTTACATCCTGCCTGGCCGTGGCTGGATCCTCGCTGGCCACGACCACCTTCTCGAACCCTCGAGCAGCATCTCGCCCCACCACGTGACCACCCCCAGCCCCCACGTGGGGCCCCTGTGTAGACCTTCCCCGTCACGTGCCTTCCAGAGTGCCATGGCCTGGGGTCACCCCATGCAATTGCTGACATTCTCACAACCCATCCTGTAGGGGTCGGTACGCACGCACACCACGCGTGGCGCCACTGAGTGCGATGACCCAGCGCTCACCGAGCCCCCTCTAGGGCCGGTACTACACCCACGTGAACGGGGTGTCCGCGATGGCAAGACAGCGCACGCCGTGCCTCGCCCGAGCCGGCATTACCCCACAGTGACATCCACGATGTCGCTTCCATATATATAGAAATACAAATTAAAAATACATTGATAAAATCGTGTGGATGATAACTCGTCAGCCACGTCCTGCGGGCGCGAGAGCGCATCATCCGTCGGCAACCCTGGAGCAGTGGTGGGACATTCCACATTCCTATGGCGGGTCAATCGATCCGCTGAACAGCCACACTTCAATGCTGGAGTATCTGCTGTTCAGTGGGCTCTCCATCTCAGCGTTGTCATCGCCGGGGAGAATTCTGGGAGTCGCACGACGCGCGCGTTGAGACCGTCACGAACGATGTGGGGGGGGGGGGGGGGGGGTCCCCGCGTTCAGTAAGCTCACGGCACCCGAACGTGGAGTGCGTGCAGGAGGAGGAGGGGGCGGCGGGGAGGGGGCTGTGGGTGGATTAGCGGGTGAACGGGTTCATTATTGGTGATAAAGTATTTACGGTCCGCTCGGAGGTTTGTGAAAAACTTAGCTTAAATTAGCCACCGCTTTCTTAATTGCCCAAGAGGGAATGTGCTCTATATATTTTTGCAATTCCACCCAAACAGAGAGAGAGATACAAAAAAAAACCCGACTCGACTATTACTCACCGCAAACGTTTGTTTGTGCTATCAGTGCCTAATTGTGCGGAGAATAAGTAAAGCGAGAGGCTAGCCAAGCCGATCCAATAAGTGAGTCTCTCTCTCTCTCTGTGCTACTCAAACTGACCCCGCGTGCGTGCATGTGGGGGCACAGGCGTGCCGGGCCTGGTGCTGTCAACCCACCCCCTCGTGTGCCTTCATAGGTGCCACTCGCTAAGCAGCATTTGCCCCCAAAAGTCTGGTGAGGCTGATGCGGGGGTGGGTGAATCTTTGTCTTTTGGGAGCAGCACATCCACGGCATTGAGCTAGAGGGCGGGATATGTGACGGGAGTTGTGAATGGTTGTTGGGGATGACAGCGATCATATCGTGCGGGACGGACGCGATGGCCCGTGTGAGGACCCGTGACTTGGTCGGGGGTGGTGAGTGCGGTGGGGTTACGCGAGCTTGTACGAGAGGAGAGGGAACACAACGCGGATGGAGGGGGCTGTTCGTCACAATTATACGTGGAGCCCACGTGACGATCGCACGCCCAGTAAACAAACCGTGACGCTGATTCAAGGTTCCAAGGCGTTAATTCACGAGGCAATAGCAGAAAAAAAGGAAGAAAAATCACGGTTTTCTGCAGGGTGCGTTTGTCCTCAGAAGTATAAATAGTTTTTTGTTGTTATGCTAATTCTTACTTCCCCGCTGCGACATATGGGTGGCCAGAAAACACGAGCATCAACGGCTAGCATGGCAACAAACTATAAGAAAGAGGAACACAGGGACGAGAGAACACACGCGCGTGGGTTGAAGACGTGCAACATCGTTACCGCTCTAAGACAAAGTGTGTGGGGGCCTGGGCAGGACGCGTCGCGGCTCGGAGAGAAAAGAGGGACGCTACACAGCGAGCATCGTGACGGAGTGGCAGCCAAGGAATGGAACAAGACGTCCTCCGTGGAGACGGAGCGATGAAATCAGATTGCATGCAAGCGCTGGGTTCGGTTATTGCATCGGAGGAGAGTGAGAGGTGGTGGTGGCTTTGGGGCAGGCCATCATCCAGCAGTGGATTGAGCACGGCTGCTCAGGTAATCACGCGGATTGATCGGCAGCATTTAGTCGCGAGCAGTTTTATAAATTCCCAATAATCTACGAGAATGTTGCTTCAAGGGTTGACAGCGCTTTGTCGAGCACACAGACACGCAGCACACGCCACATGCATCGGAGTGACGGCTGCATCGGGCTTCTATCGAGCGCAGTCACTGGAATCAGCTGCTGCTGCTGCTGATGTTAACACTTTTAGGAATATGTTCCGACAACAATTGACCATTTGCACCACCGCGTCATTAAAAAAAACTCCGAAATATTTAGCTCAGTAGCCGTTGTTTTGTTGTTGTTGTTGCGAAGAAATAAATAATGCGAGGCGTTGCTTCCGTGTTTTTTTTTATGCACGTCTATCGACTCACATTCTCTGCGATATTGCAATTAAAGCCTTCAATGTTGGTTGCAGAGTTAAGAAGTCTGGCACTCATTACCGCTGTTTACTGGTTCATTGCACCGAGCCACCTAATTCCCCGTGGGTGTATTTTGGTGTGTACCGTAAAATTACTCTGTAACCTCAGCGGATGGTGCGGTACAGCTTGCACAAGCATAAATAAAATATGAATAATTAGGGCAATTTTTTTTGGGGGGGGGGCTGGGGGAAGGGGTTTAATATTTGCAGTTTAATTTAATTTGCTCATATATCAAGAGGAGTTTGGTGTAAAAGCTGTTAGGTGGATCAACCGCGCAACGATGACAAAAAATACTTTAAAATATTTACACAATGGCTCGTAGATTAATTACAGCGCTGGAAAGGTTCAAACGTTGTTCTCTGTGTGTGTGTATCTTCTAATACAAATGGATATATTACTTGTTACATGTCGTGAATTAAACACATTATGAGCTTCCAATTAGTACGACATGCCAAACTTTTCCCTAACTATACATCTGTAGGGATGTTAGAAAGAGGGCCGTTATGCATGGCAGCCTATGGGAAAGAAACACAGTGGCGGGGCTACGTGTGTGCACAGGGAGATGCCCTCTGCGACGTCCGAGCCAGACACCCTGGGGGGGGCTGGTTCGGCGTTACGATCCCCCGGGGCCCCACCCCTCAAGGAGGGTGGGTATAAAAGGGGTCGTTATATGGGCTTAGGCAGTTATGTTATAGTTAAGCTAAGAAGTCGGAAGACGTCGTAGCTAGAGCCCTGGACTCCCCCTGATCGCCGCCCTTATCAGGGCCCCACGGGATCAGGCCCGAGCCAGCGGCGTGGTCCCGTGAACCAGAGCCAGTGCTCTGGGACTCCGGGTACCGTAGCCCGATTACCAGTGTCGGGCCAGACAGCCTCCCCTAGCTCTTAGTGGAGGACTCAGGGGATAGGCTATGGATAGCTAGGGGTATTCCCTGAGTTATACGGGTGAGGGGGCCGCTACCCCTTCTAGTGCTGTCCTGTACTGGCAACTTGTTAAATAAATATACGTGTGCCTCAACTCCGTTGTCAAGCGTCCTCGACGGGTACTTCACATCTTTGGCACTTCGTTTTTTGTGCTCATAAATTATGCTAATTATATTTAGCATCTAGCATGCAATGATTGCTCCTAATGCTGTTTTATTTATGACAAACAGTGACGTCTCGTCAGTCGTGAGAGCCTTGATCACGAGGGTGCTGCTTGGAATGCTTTTCCCATCTCCTTTTGATCATTTTAAACCGTCACTGTAACATTGGAATCATTACCATGATCATCACCACACACACATATATATATACACCTTCACAACGTATTCGCCTACCACAATGTTTGCAACGTCAGTCGCACGCCCTTCATCCAAACCTACATGTGTACAAACAGAATAAAGCCCACGGCGAAAGCGACGAAACTAAGGAATCTTCCAAATTGGCAATGCTCGCCTTGAAACTGCTCAGCGGGAACGCGTCTGCCGTTGCTTGCGCTCGTATCGGCAACGCGTCTTATGACCCCCGCTGCCTGACAGTGAGATCCCGAGGAGGAGGAGGAGGTGTAGGAGTGTATCTATTATGCATAACGCTACACATCGTGGTCGTCCAATCCGTTCACTCTCTGCGGGTGTCTGCCGACGGTGAAGACACACACAGAGAGAGAGAGAGGCAGGGGGGGGGCGAGTTCTGGGTGGGATAGAGAGAGAATGGGCAGAGGAGGACGCTAGAGAGAGAGAGAGAAGTGATATTTGAGTTTTTTTATTTTCGTATTTTTTTCGTCTCTCTCTCTCTCAAATTTATTTCGGGAGCAATTGTTGCGCCGGGCATATGTGACACGCCGATAGCCCTTATTTATTATTGACGCACTCGCCCACAAAGCGGAACAAATGGCGGGCAGGCTCGCTGACCGAGGCGGGGAGGGGGCCTCGAGGAGAGGAGAGAGAGTGCGAAGATAGAGAGAGTACAGAGAGAGAGTACGGAGACTTTTGACTTTTAAACAACTTTTATAGCCTTCAGCAGCAACAGCACTGGAGGCGATTTCCATATGAAATACACAAAGTCACTAGCAACACAAATGCAATTAAACGCTACAAATGCACGCGCTGTAGCGCTAAAAGCACCGCGCACAACACGAAAGAAAAGTCACGTGGTGGTGGTCATCGCGCACGCCACGGTGACGAGCGAGCGCTTCAGAAGGTGAACACCACGAGGGTGCCGTGCACGCTGGTGCAGAGGGGGGCTTGTCCGCCCCCCCAGCGTTCGAAGAAGACGTGCACATCACCGGCATGTGTGAGAGAGAGTGCGGAGAGAGAGAGAGAGTGTGGGAAGAGAGTGCAGAGCAGGTACGTGCGGCCAGGGGAGGCAGGAGAGGCAGAGCCCCTCACCTGTCAGACTCCAATGAACATAGCTGTTACGAAAAGTAAAAAAAAGAACAATAAAGTAAAATAAATATAAAAAAAAGTCCACTGAT
This sequence comes from Lethenteron camtschaticum, assembly GCA_018977245.1. NCBI lineage: Eukaryota > Metazoa > Chordata > Hyperoartia > Petromyzontiformes > Petromyzontidae > Lethenteron > Lethenteron camtschaticum. The sequence goes on along the minus strand of MU249620.1, from coordinate 4,007,360 downwards.
CTGTGTTATAAATATAATTTCTGTACAATTCCAATAATTTTTATAGTCAAAATCGCCAAATTTGCAGATGCAGGGGGCCGGGTGCAGGGGGGGGATGCATGGGGGGGGCAGGGAGGGTGCGGGGGGGTGAGAGATTTGGGGTGGTGCAGGGTGGGGCACCGTAACATTGACTCACCACAAAGGAGGAGATTCACCTTGGGTGGGGGAGCTTTGTCTTGTTGTTGTTGTTCGCTGTGCGTGTGGCCATCGGTGGTGTCGCGAGCGGTTCGCGCTACGCTGCGCTACGAACCCCCCCGGCCACCCGGGTTCGATTCCCGATGACGGCCACCGACACGTGTGCCGATTATCTAAACCGGTCCTGGGCCTCCGCTTGGTCGACTCAGCCGCAAATGAGCAGCTGGTGCGGTGTGTAAACATCGCCACTCGGGAGATGAAGGCGGTCGTGAGTGGTAATTTCCACCCACGCCCTGATGTGTCGTTCCGGCCTTCGTGGCTGCTACTCACTAACAGCACTTGTCACAAAATTAGGTTAAGGCTATACGGGGGATCGTTGTCCTTTGATGTGTGGGTGACACTTGACACCCCGGACACCCTTACAAGCGACGCGTTCCATCTCGTGGGGATATTTTAATCATTAAAATAAACAAACACAAGTCAAGGCGTTGGCAGCTTCTCTGGAAACCGAACTGATTCTGCTCTAGGAGATGCTGTTTGGAGATCTCCCCAACAGACATCGTTGCGACGATCTTGTTTGACCATACTTCACCACGCTGGGCATCGGCAAAGGCGCGCCACGCAGAGACAGAGAGGAAACCCGGGCGTCATCCAAGTCAGGCGTTCCCGTCAGGCCACGGAATGTCGATTACCTTTCATGTCTACAATGAAGCTAACTAGATTACCAACGAGCCAGTGGCACCGTAATCAATTATGATTGTCGAGTTACAACCTGTAATGCGATTGCAGCCACGTACACTGTTGGGATGATTGGGATGATGATGATGGCTAATTCTTCTTTGGTTCTTTCGGTTGATTGATGGCTAATTCGTGATCGCTTTCCCCCGATGCGGTAATGCGCGCGTGGGCATGGCCGGGCGATGTGCGCTGAGCATTGGGGAGGGGCACCACACACACACACGGAGGGGCCTCCACGCGGAGCGGTGGTGCAGGCAGGAGGAGCAGTGGGGTGTGGTTCAGCGTGGGCCTCGGCGCAAGGGATGATGTAGCGGGCAGCAGTGTGCGTGGACGCCACCAGAGTGAGTCGATAGAAGGTCACGCGTGGTGGGGTAAAGTGAGGCTACTCCCAACCCTTCCAAGACATCTGGCCAGCGTGGCTAGAGAAGGTCCAAACCTAGCGTCTGTCCAGACGGCCTACAGGGCCTTCGATTGGATATAAATTCCGCCCTGACTCGTGTGCTTAAGTACAGTCACGTGACTTCGTCCAGCAGCGGATCGGCAACGCATAGCAGGGAATCTCATGGTACCGGTTTGATTGCTATCGTTTTTGTTCTATGTATATGATTTTCATTTTTCGATTTAAAGCTTTCGTGACTGCAGGGATTCATCTTCTTGGTTCTTTCGGTAAAGTCACGTAGAAGGGAAGTAATAAAAGAATAAAAATAAAACATAATAAAATAATTCTCACGACGTTTCGGTCACAACGCAAGCAGCTGTATATGATTTCCACTTGCCAGTGGCAGTTTGTTTGCTTGAAAAAATGCACGTTCTGTTTATTTATTTAATTATGTATGCGTTTACTCCTTGCCAGAGCTCTCCTCTACCAAGCCCAGGCCACTTGCAAAAGTTTAATTTGGTGGAAGAATTCGCGCATCTGCGTGCTACTGCTGCCCAAGCCATTTAAGAGCGGGCGCGAGGCAGAGTCCGCGTCGCCCGAACGCCGAACTCGGTCAACAAGTGGCGACGCAGTGGCTAGGAGATGTTAACTGCCTCGCTCGGTGTACAGGAGGTCGTGGGCTCGATACCGACCCTGACGCCTGCTGCTGTATATTTGGAGTTTGCGTGTCTCTCTCTCTCTCTCATCATCATGGTGGCTAGGAGATGTTAACTGCCTCGCCCGGTGTACAGGAGGTCGTGGGCTCGATACCGACCCTGACGCCTGCTGCTATATTTGGAGTTTGCGTGTCTCTCTCTCTCATCATCATCACGGTGGCTAGGAGGTGTTAACTGCATCGCCTGGTGTACAGGAGGTCGTGGGTTCGATCCAGACCCTGACGTCTGCTGCTGTATATTTGGAGTTTGCGTGTCTCTCTCTCTCAGCATCATCACGGTGGCTAGGAGATGTTAACTGCCTCGCCCGGTGTACAGGAGGTCGTGGGCTCGATACCGACCCTGACGCCTGCTGCTGTATATTTCGAGTTTTCGTGTCTCTCTCTCCACGTGGTCGCGTGGATTTCCCCCCGGATCCTCCGGGTTTTCCCCTCCACATTTATAATCAACATCGCGCGTTTATTTGGCTGCTTTGAATTTCGACACGACGACGAACCACTTCGTTGAGCCATTATTCCTGGCCAGGTCGCTTCTGACCACGTAAGGCCCGCTGAGCAGATTCCAAAGAATTCTCATCCTGTGTTCTTTGGAATCTGCTCAGCGGGCCTTACGTGGTCAAATAAAAAAAACAAAGTCTCGTTTCACTTTCAAAGCTCTTTGTCGTGAAGGGGTCGCCGCGTCCACCATCATCACCGCGCGAGTTGTGAAACCGCACAAGCCGAGTCCACTCACGGACACCCCACTAACCAACACAAAGAGATCTTGTTGAGAAGCGGTCTTAGAGAGAGAAACGTTTGTAGATTCACGACATTTCGTTCCCAGCTTCGTTGCTTCGCCACTCACGCCCTGCCGATAAACGAACTCCCAGCGCGCCCGGCGGTGATTTCCGAACGCCGTGCGGCGATGCGTGAGCGGAGGGTGTCGTCTGCGGCGACCGTGGTTTTGTGTCGTGCATTGCCTGCTTGGGCATCGAACTCGCAACCATACCTAGCACAGAGAGGACCCTTACCTACAAGCGTCTGGCAGTTCACCAGCATCGGTTGAAGGAAGCCTTGAATCTGCTGATGAGGCACTGTGTTGTCGAAACCTGTCCATGAGTTATGTGATAACTGTGCCAACTGGTTGTTTATTGTCCACACTCTCAGGTTTTTTCGGTGAAGTCACGGAGTAAAAAAATAAAATTAATAGAAGTAATAATAGACATGCAATAATAAATCACGACGTTTCGGAGGCAAACACAAGTCTCCGTCATCAGGTGGGACCGTCACAGCTAAATTTACTGCATCAAGTGAGTTTATTGTCCACCCGGCTGTCTGCTCGTTGTTGTGAGCGTCGCTCCTCCGGCTTCTGTTGTTGCTGGAGGACGGCGGATACCTCCTGAAAGTTATTCCACGAGCCGCCTCCTCCTCCACGGAGGCACCGCTGGTACCAGTCCACATGAGCCCATCTGTTCTCTCGCGGTGCCATGCCTATTATATCCCTCTCGCTCTACCCAAACAGAGGCTAGGCTAGCATCACGTCACCGTGGCGCCCGTCCTTGACACTTTTCACTGCCGCGCCGGGAGATATGAATCGAGCCGGCGACCACGACAAAGTGGCAGGCCCAGCGTGCGAGCCGTGGCACCTATGGCAGCTGCCAGCGTTTCTCAGTTTACAAAAAACTATTGACATTCCACGCGTATTACAGATACATTTGTATTTGTGTGGCAATCAACCGGTAGCTCCTTATTACCTGCTTTTCTTTTCTCACGCGATTATCGGTAATGCCAAACAAACAAACAACAGCCAGAATGTAACAAACCACAGCACGCGCACGTCTGTATGTCTTAGAGGTTTATAAGACGAAAGCTCCCAATAACGATCACAACGGAGCGTCGTCGAGAACGTGCCCACCATCGTGTGTTGGTCCACGTGGCACTCGCAAGGCAATTGATCGTTCCCGAGCGTCACCCACGTGACGGGCGCAACTCAATTACTCGCCGCGAATGACAGACGCGCTGTGAGCCGCCCAGAAACCGCCGGCTCCATCTCCGCCGCCACAGTCCATCGATTCACTTTCCCCACCACCCTCGCGCAACCGGAATTCATTATTCATGGCGTTCGGCTAATTCGGCTGTGCGGTGAGAATCTTAAACGCTTGCGGGCTAGGCCGACGAGGATAAGCGAGATGCCGGTTCATAACTAAACTATTTACACACACACACAAACTCATTTTGCTTGAGCAGGTAAGGTCCACTGAGCTATAGCGCTCTTTGTTAGAAGCGGCATCGTTATCGCAAATGATAGCACGACGAAGTGGCTTGTCATCGCGTGGGCATTTATCGCAGACAAATGCTCTAAACGCGTGTTCACGTTGAGTCTAAATGTGGAATGGAAAACCCGGAAGACCCGGAGAAAAATCAACGCGACCACGGGAGAGAGAGACACGCGAACTCCAAATATACAGCAGCAAATTCTAGATTTGAAGCTTTCGTGACTGCAAGGATTCATACTCTTAGGTTTTTTCGGTAAAGTCACGTAGGTAAAAATTTTAAATTAATAAAAGTTAAATAAAACAAATTAAAAAAATCACGACGTTTCGGAAGCAACACAAGCCTCCGTCTTCAGGTGGAACCGTCACAGCCACGACAGCTGTATCAAGTAAATGAGAGATCACAAGAAATACTACCCCGTATATATAATGGTTGAGGGGGAAGGGCCAGGAACGGCACACTTTTTTATTAATATGGTAAGGTGAGGCTTAGACAAGAGTAGACTGCATAACAAAGGACTGAGCCTTTGTTATGGAGAGGTGCGGTTTGTAACTAAAACATGGCATACATAACAAAAGTGTGAACAAAGAAAAGCAAGTAAAAACTAAAACTGGTAAAACATATACATACAGCAGGCGTCAGGCTCGGGATCGAACCGATGACCCTCCTGCATACCAGGCGAGGGAGTTAACATCTCGTCACCGTATAATGATGAGAGAAGGAGACACACAAACTTACAACATACAGCAGGCGACAAGGTTGGGATCGAACCCACGACCCTTCTGCACACCAGGCGAGGTAGCGAACATCTCATAGCCACCAATGGACCTTCAATGATAGTGATGTCCCTCTCAGTGTTGAAGGGAGGGGCTGTTTGTCCAAGCCACGGTTTGTTTCCACCTGCCCTGGGGTTGTTTGTTGTTGATGTTGTTGTTGTTGCTGCTTCCCGGGATGGACGGATCACCGTCATTTTTTGACGCACTTAGTTCTAGGAAACCTGTTGATTTGAGCAGAAACTTGCAGCCTTCAATGTTTCAGGTTGGCGAGGTCTGCGTTAAAGCTGATGTTCAAAGCGGTAGTCGCAGGGCATTGCAGGGAGGGGATGTAAAAACTATCATGATAAACAACAACAACAAGACATTATTCTTTGTTCTTTCGGTTAAGTCACGTCTAAAGATAAAATAATAGACGGGACTTAACCGAAAGAACCGAAGAATAATGTCTGCAGTCACGAAAGCTCCAAAATTAAGATTGAACAAGACATTATTTACACAAACCCACGCCAGAACTTACTGCAAACACGAGAAATAATGAACGCCGCTTAAATGCAAATCAGAAACAGGGTAAAAAAAAATCCCGTCACGGACGATTGTAAATGAACCGTGTGTACAGCTTAGTTACAGCGCGTTCGTAGCAATTGTGGTGGAGGTGTGCGCGCAGGCTGAATCTCTGTCGCAAAAAAGCGTCGTCCTACGGTGCTAATCGGAGGAGCGGCCTGCGCGCACGCCCTTCGATCTCGCGACGTGCCCGGGTCAAGCCAAACTCGCTCACGGGTCGTCCCTGGTGGCCCTGGGGGGGGGGGGGCAGGTTGGGGACAGCCCGGCTCGGGCTGTCGAGGTTGGCCCCGTCACTCTGGTCGCGAGAGGCCGCTGGGCCACCGTGCGCTCTGAACACAGGAGGTGACGTTGGAGGTGATTTATGTTTGTGTGTGTGTAGGCCTTCTAACAACAACGGAGGGCGGAGGAGCGACGCTCACAACAACGAGCGGAGCGCCGGGTGGCTAAAGCACAGCAAGTTGGTACAGTAGGGGGGCACAGGTGGTGCATCAGCCAGTCGTCTCGGTCATCTCGGTCAGTCGATCCGTGGCACCTGCTGGGTCTGCCCCGTGACCTCCTGCCAGCGGGCGTTCGACACTTCACGTGGCCTCAAGGTGCACTTGTCCTGGCACAAGCGTCGTGGTGACGTCACCGCCACTTAGTGGCGAATGGCGGTTGTTGTTGTTGTGGAACTTCATTCGCACCGTATGTAGTTCAACCGTGAAAATTAATTGGAGGTCAATGGTTGGTGAGGATAAACAACAACAACAACAGCAGCAACCAGCAGCATTCGTCATGATTACCACGGAGAGCCGACTACTTATCCCAGGTGGGCAGCGACTTTGCCAGAAATAACCCTCCCCACCCTCCCCCATCCCGGAGCGAGGCTTTCGAAGAAACGCTTTCGAGTCAAAAAATAAATTAATCTGAAGGCAAAATGAAATGTTACGTTACATTGGACGTCGATAGCTCGTGACGACATTGTCTCGACGCATCGCGAACCCCGCTGACATTTAGCGGAGATGTCCACTCATCTCCCCCCCCCCCACCCTGCTGAGGCTGTCGGACCTGGCGTGTCATCACGGAGCCACTTTACGCAAGAAGAATGAGAAGGGGAATGTGAAACGCAATGTTTCTGCTGTCTACAACATTTTTGATGGACACTTTTGACGATGGGGTTCCCTCCCCCGCCCCGCCCCCCCCGCCCCCCCCCCCGCCCCCCCCCCGCCCTCCCCGCCCCCCCACCCTCCTGCCCCGACACGCGGCGCGAATTGAGACGTCGGGAAATTGTAGCGGAGGCTGGGAAGCGACAATCGGCCCAGAGAATGCAGGCCGCTTGCGAGACGTCCAGAACAACGAGAATAGTTACAAAGCAAGGACGCGTTGTGTGTGTGGGGGGAGGGTGGGGGAGACTGGGGAGAGAGGGGGAGACTGGGGGGGGGCCTGGGGGAGAGAGGGGAGACTGGGGGGGGGAACCTGGGGAGAGAGGGAGAGACTGGGGGGGGGGGTGGGGGAGACTGGGGGAGAGAGGGAGAGACTGGGGGGGGGGCCTGGGGGAGAGAGGGGAGAGAGGGGGAGACTGGGGGAGAGGGGAGACTGGGGGGGGGGACCTGGGGAGAGAGGGAGAGACTGGTGGGGGGGNACTGGGGGAGAGGGGGAGACTGGGGGGGGGGGGAGAGAGGGGGAGACTGGGGGGGNAGAGGAGGGGAGAGAGGGAGACTGGGGGGGGAGAGGAGGGGAGACTGGGGGGGAGAGGAGGGGAGAGAGGGGGAGACTGGTGGGGGGGGGGGGGGGGACTGGGCGGGGTGACTTAAGCAGGCACTTGAGTTCCGTAGTTCACGGAGACGTGGTAATTGAGAGGAGCCAAGTGCGCGTTTGCGTCCTCTGGAGGGGGACTGCCCTTTGCTACGGACGAGTGGAATTTTCACCGCTGACTTTGGGCCATCGTTGGATGCGAGTGCCACCCCGCACTCGTTCGAGGAGGGAGACCTTTGCCTTGCTCGTCTCGACCTTTGCCTTGCTCGTCTCCACCTTTGCCTTGCTCGTCTCGAAGCGCGAGACAGCAACAACGCGACGCGGCTCCACGCAGCGACGCTCTTGTCACTGGCATGGCAGCTCTGGCGCGAGGCTTGAAGGGACCCCCACGCACTCTCCTTCTTGCAGCCCGGCAACAGGACCCAACCCGGCGCAGTTGCACCGCCTGCGCACCCGGTAGCTCGGCCACTGGCTCTGTGCTAATTTGAAGACGACTCGTCCCGCTGGGAGCCTAGCGCGCTCCTTGCGACTTGGACCCAAACTGTTTACGGTCCAAGTTTCAGCGCCTCGGAGGTGCCAGACCCCCCCCACGTGACCCGGGCAAGGAGAAATCCACATCGCCCCAGGGAGCCATTTCTTGTTGTTGCTTTCGCAGTAAAAACGAAGCCGCAGCTGAGATGGTGACGCGCGGCCGTCGTATTGATGTGGGTTTACGATGGCGCCGTCTCTGTTGGCTAGCCACAGTTCACGGTGTATGCCGTGTCAACCCACACGGTTTAACCCCCCCCCCGTATTCTTGTACAGGGAAATTGAGTTTTCAGGTCCATACGGCATACAGCCGTTTCAATGCGGGCACAACTTTATTTGTCTTTTTTATTGCGTTTCTCCCATGTGATAGGACTTTGTCGGTTGAGATTTTTAAGGGCACGGGGTGACCAATAAGGTCTGGATTGTTCTGTAAAAAGTAGGGTACTGATAAGGGGTTGACAGGTATGACGGTTACCGTTTGACAGTAATCTGTGTTTCATTACGGATTTCTCAAGGCTGTGGAAGTAATGTACCCTGATTCCAAAGTCATGCCATACGCCTTTACGACAACTTGTACGGTTGAAGTGATTTCGTTCAAATAACCACTGCGAATTGGTGTATTTCACGTTCAGTGTGCTCTACCCCCATTGGCTGTTGCCGATCCGCACGTGACGTGGCGTTACCTATTCAGTTGGGATTCACAACTCGTAATTTAAGTCCTGGGCAACAGCGATGTGGTCGCCAATTGTAGCGGAGTAAGGATGACGGATTACAGATAACCGGCCCTCGGTAAATGTGATGAGAGTGACAGGTCCCTGCTCCGACACAACGCGAGTCGTTATTTCCTGTGATGACCTCAATGGCGCTTTGATTGACTGATGGGGAGGAGGAGGAGGGAGAGACAGCGGCTTCCACTGCGAATTCCCCCTGCGAGTCTCGGCTGGATGGTGACAATTCTCACTCCGGGTGTGCTCGTGTCGCAGTGGCACGGAGGCGTCATCCCTCCAACGAAGCCACCTAAATAGACGCGGTTCCGGGCGGTGACACGGCACGGCAGCTCTTCGTCTGAACGTTATAACTCAGCAATGTTGGTTTTCACGATTATAATAATAATTTGCTTAAATTTTTAAAACTATTTTTTTACAATGTCCCATTGCAGAGATGTCTAAGTTCAAATAAGAATGATTAATATTGTTGATTATTATAATGATTACAACATTATTATGAGAAGAATAGAAAAACACAATTCATAGTGAGCGTATATTTTGCGAATCAGACGCATTGTTCGGTCGGGAGCTCAGAGGCGCGGAGCCAGAGCACACAGTCTTTCGTGCGCCTGAACTGGTCAGAGCTTGAATGGGCGAGAGCCTGAACTGGTCAGAGCCTGAATGGGTCACAGCCTGAACTGGTGAGAGTCTGAACGGGCGATCCTTGAGTTGCTGCTTGAATGCGGATGTGGCTTGTATGCTGCGATTGTGTGTGTGTGTGTNCGTGTGCATGCGTGTGTGTGTGTGCGTGTGCATGCGTGTGTATGTGTGCAGTCTGGTAAAACCTCCTCGTGGTGCCGGACGTGTAACGCTCTCGTGGGAGGGCCAAATTCCGATTTGCCTTTCCCCTCATGGAGTTTGTGACCACCACAATGGCGAAATGGGGGCTCTGGACGGGTGCGAGGCGCTGGTAACCCCTCCACCTTCAATTAATGACCACTAAACCACGATGGAAAATATATTTAATAAGTTTGTGCCAGAGGCCCCGGGGACAGGTGTCTATGACGTCTCCTGGCCAAACCCCATTTGGCAGAGCCAGGAGACTGAATTCTTACCCTCGGGGCTCCTCCAGAAACAACAATAAACACTACGTGTGGCCACGTGGAATGATCTGGTAATTGCTGCTCACTCAGACGATTTGGAGGCGCTGCTGCCGAACATGGAGCTTACCACTAAGAGGTGGGCCTTACCATCAGCCTCACCAAAACTAAGTACCTGTCTGGATATTTTGTACTATCGGACACTCCACCCCCACAACTCCAAATTGGTGATGGGGTAGTTGTGGAGAGAGTGGAGAGTTTCCCATACCTGGGCAGTGTGCTTTGACCGGCTCCGGTTTAACAGCAGAGGTCTCACTCCGTATCAGTCGAGTGGCATTATCTTTTCATCGGTTGCATAACGCTGTTTGGAAGCTACCTGGTCTGTTGCTCCGCACGAAGCTTCAGGTCTTCTCGGCCACAGTCATTCCCTCCCTTCTCTACGCTTGTGAAACGTGGACCCCCTAATGGAACATCTTCGCCGGTTAGAAACATTTAGGCTGGCCTGCCTACGATCCATCCTGGATTTAACCAGGCTGGATTGTGTGAGGAGTTTACAAATCCTTGAAAGATATGGACAAAGTCCCATCGGTGAGCTCCTCCGGCAGGCAAGCTGCGTTGGCTGGGCCATGTAGCCCGCATGCCCAGCCACCGCATGCCTAAACAGCTTTTGTTCAGCCGGATCGAGGGGGTTAAACGGGCGCGGCACGGGCTAGAGAAGAGATGGAGTGATGTGGTACAGGAGGATGTGGAACTGAGTGGACTTGCCGACGACTGGTACCAGCGTTGTCAAGATCGGCCTCTGTGGAGGAGGATCGTGAAGCACGCTACTGGGCAGTTGGAGGCAGTCGCCCTTCAACAACATCGGAGGGGGGAGGAGCGACGCTCATAACAACGAGCGGAGCGCCGGGTGGCTAAAGCACAGCAAGTTGGCACAGTAGGGGGCACAGGTAGTGCATCAGCCAGTCATCTCGGTCGACCCGTGGCACCTGCTGGGCCTGCGCCGTGACCTCGTGCCAGCGGGCGTTCGACACTTCACGTGGCCTCAACGTGCGCATGGCCTCGCACAAGCGTCGTAGTGACGTCACCGCCACTTAGTGGCGAATGGCGGTTGTTGTTGTTGTTGTGTGTGCAAACAAATGAATGCGACGCGTGACGATGGTCCACGTGCACACGGAACAAACGTCGGCGCCCTTGACGGCAACTCTGCGAGCATCTCCTCGGTAACCGCGACTGGCACCGCGTCGCAACCGGGAGCGCTCAAGCGAACGCGCGCGTCTCGCCACCACCGAAGCAGCCCACGGCAGGGTTGGTTAATTCAGCATTGACAGTGGTGGAGAGCCGCCAACGCGAGGAGAGAGACGGCGAGACGTGCACACTCGCCCTCTCCAAGGAGAGCGGTTCACACCCTCGCCGTGTTCCTCGACTGCCCTGCCTTCGGGCTTGGGGCGCGCTGGGGGGTGGGGGGAGGGCAGCCCCTGCCGGCTATAAACACCGAGATGAGAGGTCGCGGCGAGTTGAGAGTTTGGCGGCGCGCGCGGAGGGACGCGCTCCGAGGGCGTCCACGTCTCCTGACGGAACTTGACTCCTTGCTGGTCACGCTCCATCCTCCCGGCGCGGCAGTTGAAGAAATGTGGACACGTTTGTGGATTCCACTCCTCCACGCCTCTCTCTCTCTCTCCTCTCCTCTATCCAGCAGTTATGGCAGTGAATTGGATCGCCCCAGTTAGATCGTTCGTCAATCGGCAGGTGACAAATGGATGGGGTAATTTGTAGGGTATTGCCACCTCTTCCAATTCATCTTGTCCAGTGTGGAAGAGCAGACCGAAACAAAGCACGCACGCACGTACGCACGCGCGCAGCCGTTAGAAGGGGCTCTCTCGAAGCTCCGAGTAGCGGAGGCTATTGCACCAGCCTGTGTCGTGAATCCGCAATTGCAGGGCTGCACTTTTACATTTGATTTTTTTTTACCTCGGGAAGACGCGGCGCTTCGCAACAGCAGCAGCAGGAGCAGATGGGAGGTGGAATCCCGCGTGCGTCGGCACGGGAGCTTCCGAGTGGCTTCCTGGCTGTGTTTTGTAGTTAAGCCACAGATGTTACACGTTGAGTGGTAAATGGTGATGGGGGAAAAACGTCTTTATTTTGTCGGGTGCAGAGAGAGACGGCAGGGAGGGTGTTCATGCCAACGGCGTGCACGCCTGTTTGGTTGTGTGATTCCATTAGCTGACAGTCAATTTATTTTTATTTTTGAATATAAATTGAGTTACGTGGTTTAATGAATGTTGTTAAATATTATTTTAAAAGTAATGGTTCTCTTCGGCCTTTGTCAAGCCAATGATGGATGAAGGCCTCCACCGTGTTGTGGGGGTGTTTGACCATACTTCACCACATTGGTCAGCATGGATTATTGAAGGGCTGAGGAGGGGCGGCCAGGGTGACCAGGTCAATTATAATAGTTGAGCTATCACTCGCCACTGATGTTAGCCGTGGCTGGGAATCGATATCGGGGAAGGGTTGATAGCGCACGTGCCCAACCCACCGAATCAACCGCTCCACCAAAGCGGAGCTGGGCTCGCCGATTATTGTAAGTAGCCGATTACCGGTAATCAGTTTGATTACTTGACGAATCGATAAACAATAGTTGGGGGTGGGGTGGGGGCGGGGCGGTGGGGGGCAAGGGCTCACCTCTGTCCCCGCACGTGCCGCTGGACTGGAGGTGATCGGCTTGTCTTGCTGGGGTGGTGTCCTGCCTTTGTCAGAAGACATGTCAGGGCAGCTGCGGGTATACAAGGGCCGAGGAATCGACCACGGAGTGGAATGTCTCGTCGAACGAGTCGCCATAGTCTACTCGTGGTCCAAGACCCTCGTCATAAAAGCGAGGTGACCTTTGACCTTTGAACCGTGGTGCGCCACGGCCAAGGGAAGGAGCCGGTTGTGACAAACGGAAGCGGACAGACGGGGGGGGGGGGGGGGTGCGGGGGTAAGGGAGGGGTGGGGGTGCTGGTGGAGACGCCATCCAGCAGTGGATATACAAAGCGCCGTACATGTTTTTGCATGACCAGTACATGATGTGGTGTTGCACGCTTGTTTAGTTCTGTACCCAACAGCTTCGTACAGTCACCGCTGGTTGTAGCGGCCGCCTTGGGAGTATCTCAGCATCGCTCCTTTGCTTCTGTCGTCCCAATAGGAGGACATCGCCTTGAAATGTGGGTACCTTTAGTGGACTGGCATTGCCACCAATTACATTTTCAGCGACTCTCTGCTTTTGCTCGAGGTATCATTTCACAGATCTATTCCATCGGCACAGCCTTTGACATCGTGTGAAATACTCACAGCAATTTAGTGGCAGTATTGCTAGTTTTGTTCCCAGTAAAGTATTTCAAATCTGTGACAAAAACCGAACAAAGAAATATCTTTTTCACACACACACATATATATTTAGAAAGGCTATGCCATTTCCGTTCTTTTACAACCATCCCAAAGCTCCTCACCCATTAACTGCCTTGGCCATCCCAGAAAATTGTAACAATAAAATCTTCGCACATTGGCTTCCGAATGCCTTACAGCCTCAATTAAAATGATTATGCCCTCTGTTTCCTCTCGCTCTCCCTCCTCCTCTCCTCTCTTCTCCATTCTCACGTTTGCCCAAGCCTGTTATAGAGCTGCCCCATCCATCAGCCAGATTAAAATTCCTCCTCTAGTGCCCGCAGGCTTGTGGGGGCAGAGAGAGAGAGAACGAGAGAGAGAGAGGCAGGAGATGTGCAATTCATACGAGCATAAGAAATGTTCATTAAATTGAGAGCGAGTGTGCGATGCTTTTCCTTGCCACCTGTGCCGATGGGCCGTGTTTGCTGGTGCCACTGTCCTGCACTTGTCTGTGTCTGTCGTAATGTAGACGTCGCTAACAGCACTTGCCCCAACAGCATGCCAAGGCTATGCAGGGATCTGTGTCTGTGTGTCTGTGTGCGGAGCAGCAGTGCAGGGTTAGCGTGCTGCGCTACGAACCCGGGTTAAATCTCCGCTCACGGTCAACAGTAGTGACGATTATCTGAACCGGTCCTGGGCTTCCCCTGGGTCGACTCAGCCTCAAACGAGTGCATGGTGCGGTGTGTAAACATCGCCACTGTGGAGACAAAGGCGGCCGGGCGTGGTGCTGTCCACCCACCTCCTCGTGTGCCACTGTGCCGGCCTTCACAGGTGCTCTCAAACAACACCTGCCCCAACAGTCTGTTCAAGGCTATACGGGGGATCTTTGTTTTGTGTGTTTGTGTGTTCATTTGTGTGTGGGCCAACGGTGGCTTCGTGGTTCAGCTTGGTCTAAGATAGGCCCAGCTTCAGCTCGCTTCGGATGGAGGGGGGGGGTCAGGGGGGGGGGCAGAGGGGGGGGGNCACCGTAACAGTGACTCGCGGCGAATGAGAAGATTCACCTTGGTGGGTGGGGGGGCATTTGGTGGTGCAGGGCCCAGCACCCCCCCCGTCCAAGCGACTGCTGCAGATGGTGTGGCGGTGCGTGTGACGTGAGCGGTGGGGAGACGGTGGGGAGACGCAGTCGGAGTTCGTTGTGCGCGGCCCCCCCCCCACCACGCCCGCTGCGTGACGCCTGGTGGCTGAGTGGGGGCTGGGGGCGCGCTCAGTGGCTGTCCCCGCTCTAATGGGGGGGGGGGGGCGGAGTGTCAACGCTTACACCCGTGGCGTACTCTAAAGAGGAGAAGGCAAACACCCCCCCCCCGCCCCCCCCCAATAAAAAAACACGTCTCTTCGCTGTGAAACAAAAATAAAACTGCGTTTAAACATAACAAAGAAATGTATAGGTTTCGTGATGGAAAAATTCCTCTTGGCTTAAATTGTGTTCAATTCCAAAAAAGTCGTTTTAAAGATACATTTCTTTTTAATTGAAAAATCCAGCTTGTAGTATTTATATTTATTTATTTAACTGCGTCGTAAATAGACTTACATATTCTCCATTTAGCCTGCATAGACTGACTGTCCAATCGGTTTACAACCACTCAGAGAGCGTCTATGCACACTGACGGGCGTGGGAAGACCGATGCTATGCATGCCCCGCCAACTTTTGTCTGCCAAATTTGATGAATTACTCGCAGATTACTTAACTGGGAAGCCACGTAGCCACATCCGCGTTCTTGTGGCTGACGAGCTCCCCACTCGCTGTCCGGTGCCACGTTCAGCCAACGTTGTGCCGCACAGCGACAGCTGACACTGGTGGCATAACCCCTTAGATGATGATGATGATGATTTTGTTCAGGACCACAATGCATCAAGCACTCGCTTAGCGAGGCCCTTCCGCCGGCAGTGGCGCGAGCGAGACATTGCGGGGCTTGCGCCTTTGCCCTTTTTAATTTGAGGCGCGAGCGGTAATTTGGAGTGTGACATTCTAGCGAGATAATTGGTATTTTAAGTTGGGAAATGTCGGACAATTGATATTTAGGAAGTTTTCTTCTGAAATTAATCCAATTTTGGTGAGCATTACCATGCTCCCGTTAAAGGGTCTCGATGTGTAATGTAACCTCTGAGGATGGAAAAGAATAATACGTCTACTCGTGAATTCTTTACTGTTTTCAGCGCACATTTTTCGTGCGAAGTATTATTATTTTATTTAATATATAAATGCTGAGCACCCGCTGACACGTGGAGCAACATCGCGGACATGAAGGAAGCCAATTCATCACACAGATGCTGGGAAACTGCCTTCCCGTAGGCATCGAGGTCCCGTATACCCTGGCTCGCTAGGCAGTAATGGCACGTGTGGAGTCATCCCCATCTTTCTAGATTTGAAGCTTTCGTGACTGCAAGGATTCATATTCTTAGGTTTTTTCGGTAAAGTCACGTAGGTAAAACATTAAAGCTTGTGTTGCCTCCGAAACGTCGTGATTTTTATTTTATTTTACTTTTATTATTTTAATGTTTCACCTACGTGACTTTACCGATAAAACCTAAGACTTAGAATATCATCCCCATTTTTTCCATCTGTACGGGGATAGAGTGTTGCCCTCTCCCCTTCGAGCGTGTGGGTTTTCTCCGGGTGCTCCGGTTTTCTCCCGCTTGTATAATAATAACAATAAACACTCAACGTGAATTGCCTGAAAACATATATCAATAAAAACCCAATGAAGCAGAGCCATTCGTGCATTCAGTATGGCTATCCTGGATACATAATTAATTATAATATTATATATCCAATATATGCTTGTTCTCGAAACCATGATATTCTCCTTCCTATCTCACTATAATGTTACTCATACATCTCTCTCTCGATTGCTTCTTTGCACAGGATCCAGTGTCTGCCTTTTGTGAGCGTCCACGTTTCTGATCTGCATGCCACAGTGGGTAATATTTAACGAATTAAAAAAAAAGTTAACTGGTCAAAATTCTACGTTGTGTTTAATGAACGCATTCTCAACCACCCCCCCCCCCNACTCTTGCCTACATCTTGTTCGCCTCTTACATTTCATTATTTTAAATTCCCGGTCCACCTTTTGAATAATCGCCATGGGCCATTGTCTCGACGACTTTGCAGCAACAAAGAAACAGCAGCGGCCCAGAGCTCCTCGAAGCTGAGCGTTATCCTGCAATCACGGCACTCTCACACGCGGTGCCGACAGTCCGGCAGAGGCGAGCCCAGTGTGGCTTTGGGGAGGGCACGGGTAGCTAGGAAGGACGATGTCCACCACCTGACCCCTCCACCGTGGGCCGAAAATAACGGCGGCGGAGGGGACAGCTGTAGACATTCACCGTGGCCCTGGCCGCTAGAGGGAAACGCGGTTTTGGTGGCGTCCCGGCCACCGAGAGAGACGGAGCGATGGACTGGGAACCCTGCCGGGCCCTTTCGTTTGCGTCGCTCACGGACCGCGAGGGAGGCCTTCACCCCAGCCGTGGATGGATCAGCGGCTGGTGGCGATGAAGTGAAACTCTGAGCCGATGAATCAAGCGACTAATACGGGGCATGCATCGTGCGCTTAACCACGTGACAGGAGGGGAAACAGAAACGGCTAATTACTCAACTTAAGTTGGGATTTTATAGCTCCTAAACGTTCTCACAACAGCAGGCTGGCACGAGACATAAACTTCCACGTGTATTTCTGTGCCCATTATGCGTGAGTTGCTACCGTAATTCCGTTACCACGGAATTGCCCGCTGAAATGTGCCGCCAGTGACGACACATTTATAATCATAATAATGTTCAACCCTTTGTCGATCCACTGCTGGATGAAAAACTTCCCACACCTGTCAATCACGTTGGTGGGGTCAGGTGACCATACTTTACCACGGTTGATCAGTGTGGGTTGGTACAGTGGTGACCATATTTCATACTCTGGCCATATTTCACCACACTTTGCCCATACCCTGATCATACTTCACCACGCTGATCAATGCGAGTTGGTGCCGTGGCGGTGGAGGCAGGAGGCGCCCGTGACTGGTATCGATATAACTCGCCACTGATGTTAGCCGTGCCCGGGAAGATGTTCCCCATCGCGTGGTGGCGAATCGCCGCACAAATCACGCTGTGGAGGAACAACCACGGAAACTCGCACACACGGGACACGAGGATGGATGAAGTGGCGGTGGTGGCGGCCGACGCTTGTGAATGCGAGCAGCACGATCTGCCTGGCACGCGGTGAAGATCTCAAAGCACAGGGAGAAGATGTTATGCATGTATGTTGAACTTCTTTCGCACCGTACGATAATGGGGAAGGACAACTAAACACATTTTTTTTTAAAATAAATGAGTTTTCACTCGAGATGATTTATGATAAAGTGCTCAACAGGGGCGGTGACGTGGCCTCGCGGTCGCGGTGCGGTCACCGGATGGACGTTAAAGATGTCGTGAAGAGTCCACATGTCTCCAGCGCCCACGCTTCGTCTCATAGACCCGCGACGGCAGATGCGATTAGCGAGCACCTATTAAGGGCTTTGTGTGGCCCGTACAAGTGAGGGCCACTTTTGGTTCCCCAATATGATACACACCGCACCAGTTACTCATTTGAGGCTGAGTCGACTTAGGGAGGAGGCCCAGGACCGGTTCAGATAATCGTCACTGGTGTTGTTGGCCGTGAGCGGGAATCGAACTCGGGTCGCCGGGTTCGTAGCGCAGCGCGCTTACCGCTACGCCACCGCTCCCTACAAAGACAAAGCTCCCCCGTACAGCCATAAGAGACTGTCGGGGCAAGTGCTGTTCGCGAGCACCTTACACCCCCCCCTACCCACCACCACCACACGCACTCACGCGAGGGTGCTGGCCCACGCTCCAGCAAAGCGAGACCGGCAGGGAGATGCCCCCCGAGATGCCCTGGCAGGCCCCGCGTGTCGTTCGTCAGCCACCGCTAATAGCTGTCGCCCGCCACCATTCTGCTTCGCAGCCGCCCTCTGTGTACGCCGATGTCTCGGGGTGGGGGATGTGGTGGGTGGGGCGGGGGGGGCAGAGCCCCCCTTGCCACAGGCGCCCCCCCCCCCCGGGGGAGCTGCCCTGCCTCGCGGCCACGCGCGATTCTAAACAGCAGCTGGTCGCGTCTCTCCATTCGTCTTCTTGGGAGACAAACACACACACACATATACACAAACACACACATGTACACAAACACACACATATACACAAACACACACATATACAAACACACACATATACACAGATCCCCGTATAGCCTTAACAGACTGTAGGGGCAAGTGCTGTTAGCGAGCACCTATGAAGGCCAGAACGGTACACGAGGGGTGGGTGGCCAGCACCACGCCCGACCGCCTTTGTCTCCCTAGTGACGATGTTTACACACCGCACCAGGTACTCATTTAAGGCTGAGTCGACCTAGGGGAGGCCCAGGACCGG
This sequence comes from Lethenteron camtschaticum, assembly GCA_018977245.1. Taxonomy (NCBI): domain Eukaryota; kingdom Metazoa; phylum Chordata; class Hyperoartia; order Petromyzontiformes; family Petromyzontidae; genus Lethenteron; species Lethenteron camtschaticum. The sequence continues at coordinate 3,988,865 of MU249620.1, read as the reverse complement.
TTCAGATAATCGTCACTGGTGTTAGCGAACCCGGGTCGCCAGTTCATAGCGCACGCGCTAACCGCTACACTACCGCTCCCACACCAACAACAACCGCCATTCGCCACAAGTTGCGGTGACGTCACCACGAGCTTGTGCCGCTATGTGCATTTAGGCCACGTGAAGTGTCAAACGCCCGCTGGCAGGAGGTCACGGGGCAGACCCAGGTGCCACGGGTTGACTGACTGAGATGACCCGAGATAACTGGCTGATGCACCACCTGTGCCCCTACTGTGCCAATTTGCTGTGCTTTAGCCACCCGGCGCTCCGCTCGTTGTTATGAGCGTCGCCTCCGTTGTTGTTGAGGGCGACTGCCTCCAACTGCCCAGTAGCGTCTTCACGATCCTCCTCCACAGAGGCCGATCTTGACACGCTGGTATCAGTCGTCGGCAAGTCCACTCAGCTCCACATCCTCCTGTACCACATCACTCATCTCTTCTCTAGCCCGTGCGGCCGTTAGCCCCCTCGATCCGGCTGAACAAAAGCTGTTTAGGCATGCGGTGGCTGGGCATGCGGGCTACATGGCCCAGCCAACGCAGCCTGCTGCCGGAGGAGCTCACCGATGGGTCCTCCTCACACAATCCAGCCTGTTAAACCAGGATGGATCGTAGGCAGGCCAGCCTGTTTCTAACCGGCGAAGATGTTCCATTAGGGGGGGGGGGCCACGTTTCGCAAGCGTAGAGAAGGGAGGGGATGACTGTGGCCGAGAAGACCTGAAGCTTCCACACAGCGTTACGCAACCGATTAAAAGATAATGCCGCTCGACTGATTCGGAGTGAGACCTCTGCTATGAAACCGGAGCCGGTCAAGAGCACACTGCCCAGGCATGGGAAACTCTCCACTCTCTCCACAACTGAGGTGGAGTGTCCGATGGTACAACATACCCAGGCAGGTGCTTAGTTTTGGTGGGGCTGATGGTAAAGTCCCCACCTCTTAGTGGCAAACTCCAGGTTCAGCAGCAGCGCCTCTAACTCCCCTACTCTCCAACTCTCTAACTTTTCCTTTGAGTGAGCAGCAATTACCAGATCATCGGCATACGTAACGTGGTTGAGCAATAGGAAGCCATCCCTTGACCGCACCCGGGCATCGATCAGCCTCCCATTGTATCTGTACCACACATATACACTCCCCCGTACAGACTGGGTGGCCAGCACCACGCCTGACCGCCTTTGTCTCCCAGTGGCGATGTTTACACACCGCACCAGGTACTCATTTGAGGCTGAGTCGACCTTGAGGAGGCCCAGGATCGGTTCAGATAATTTTTTCACCGGTGTTGGCCATGAGTGGGAATCGAACCCGATTTACCGGGTTCATAGCACAGCGCGCTAACCGTTACACTACCGCTCACCATACATATATACACCATATATACACCATGTATAGAATACTCCCGCTCGGTTTGAAACTCGTTATTTAAAGTTACCCCTTAAACATAATTCTCTTTTTTTTTGCCGTGAGCACGAGAATTGCTAGAATGTGGGCGTGTTGTGATTGCGTTAGGCCGGTGTGAAATTACAGCTGATGATTAAGGATGATGGATTCATGTGCTATGAAGAAGGGCCACTGCCCAAAACGTCACCTGTTCTATATTTATTTTATTTCAAGACCACAGTGTTCTTGCCGAATGTGTTGAGTTTTCGTGATTATGGTGGGAGGCATAAGAGACAGTAGTACAGGTGCCAATTTCAATGCATTTCAAGGTACAGGGGTCAAGGCGCAGCACTGCAATGTCTCGCTCACGCTACTGCTGGCAGAAAGGCCTCCGCTAGAGGTAGCTCCAGAAAGCCCCTCTAGAGCGTAATTTGGCCTACTCTTCCACGCCGGTCGGACGTCTGGGCAAAGAGGCGAGAGCACCCACACATTACCCCACCACCGGCGACTGACTGCGGCGCCCGTGTACCCGCTGGCACCGCTCGGCAACAGCGGCGGCGAGGATTTGAATAAAAACGCGCGGCGTCGTTTCCAAAGTCAACGTGTCGAGCGTTGCTGAACCTGTCCCACCACGGCATCAGTCCCCACTCAGTCACTAAAACAATGGCAAACCCCCGCCCTGCGGTGATGTGCTAATGGCAACGAGTCAATCCGCCATCGTTATAAATAATGGCAGCAAGAGAATGAGACCGGCCATTGCATCATGGCAGCTGCGTGAATGAAATGAATACAACTCTACCAACAACAACAACTTACACATTCATATTCTTAGGTTTTTTTCGGTAAAGTCACGTAGGTAAAACATTAAAATTAATAAATAAAAAAATCACGACGTTTCGGAGGCAACACAAGCTTCCGTCTTCAGGTGGAACCGTCTTCAGGTGGAACCGTTACCTACGTGACTTTACCGAAAAAACCTAAGAATATGATCCTTGCAGTCACGAAAGCTTCAAATCTAGAACAACTTACACACCATAGATGGATGAAGGCCTCCCACCAACATGGCACGTGGTGTGTGAGTGCGGCGAGCCCAGCAGTCGTTCACTTCATCACTCGTCACTGCTCGACCGCGTCTCGCACCAAACGGATTGGCGAATAGTTGTTGTATTTAACTAAGCAAAGGGCTTATTGGTGTACACTCCGATGTTTTTTTCAACGGAGACCTGGGCGAAAATAGGTGAATGTGATCACGAAGTAGACAGGCAAAGAACTTCCTCTAAATATCGACCGTGGAATGAACAAGTTATTTTTCACACAAATAGCAACACATTAGTCGTATTTGATTGCATCTGATATGTCATCTGATGTTCATTTGTTGGCTGCAATTGTTATTATTCTGATTGCGTCACTTCATTGTTCAATTCAAGATTCGCAGTCTTGCTCATCAATCTCCCGGCTTCACGAAGTCTTTAGCACGAACAACCACCCATAACACTACCAGCGTCATAAATTTCATCCTCGGCATCTGCGAAAATAAATTGGTCATGAAACAGCGACTTTTACCCTTGATGCAATTGCTATTCCAAAGATGAATTCGTACAAGTAAATGGATTGCTTCGAGCTAATATTATTTCAACAGCCGATGTTCAATATCGCATCTCAAGTATTCGAGCTGCCGTGACTCTGTGTGAACTCCACTCTGCTGTAAATGATCACGGATAGCGGGTGACAGTTTTGGGGGGGGGCAGCGGGGTAAGGGGGGGCACTAGGGGGGGCGGTTGGGGGGTCTCTAAGAAGAAATTCATTTCGGGTGTGCTACGTGACCACAGACATCGCCGACGGACAGGCCGCGTGACCGTATCGCAATTGTGTGAAGTAATGAACGTGAACGGCGCACTGCCATTGCTGTGATGTCAATAGACTTGCAGGGCGAGAGTGACGGGCTCTGGTATCGTTGCGGGGATCTGGGTTCGAGCTGATCTGTGGTGCGGCTCAACATGTTTAATGCATCTGGCACCCCCCCCCCCCCTTTTGAGCCATTTGGGGCTCCAGGCTTTGCTTGGTTTGATTCTGCCCAGCAGCAGCAGCAGCACCAGGGATAGGCAGGTGGAACGCCGTTTTTCTTTCTTTTGCGTTCTTTTCCGAGTTGCGGTCTTTCCGCTAAGCTGGGATACGCGGCCCACAGAGTGATGACTGAAAATGTAACGACTGTAATTATTTCCGCGAAGCCTAAGACATTCACCTTGACATGTTACGTTACATTTTATTTGGCTACCAAACACTCCGACGCATGTTTTTTCACATCCGTGCACGTGAATATTTATCGGCTAAAACTTTACATATAGTGAGTCGTAATGCCGGCCTTTAGATAAGCAAATTTGCTAATTATGGAGCCCTGATTTCAAATCTTGCCTATGCCTAAATCATCAACACCGTTATCATCACCATTGTCATTATCATCATCACCGTCGTCGTCATCATCGTCATCATCACCTCGTCGTCGTCATCATCGTCGTCATCATCATCACCATCGAATGGTCACCACGTGGTGAGGCCGCGCCCCTGAGTAGGAAGACAACAGCGATTGTCCACAGCGAAGAGTGACCCCGACCGCAGTAGTAATGCGGAATTTGCGTTGCTAGTTCAGGACCACGGACGGAACAACCAGTGTTGAGATGAGCCTGACTCAAGGTGTATTTGGTCTCGTTCAGCACACCCGTGACTCGTGCACAGATAACGAAACGGCCAACAACGACGCAAGGTGTCGTGACACGTCCAGAGGAGTTGGTCATTTCCCAGAGTGCCTTGTGATGAAACCTTGCAGCCTATCACCACGTGTTTCTTTCAACGATTTTCGTTTTACCAGTCGAGGCCTTTCTGCGTGGTGCCGTTGTGTGCCGGCCATGCCTTGAGAAATCCTCGCCAGCACCACGAGAAAAACAAAACAATGGAATGAAATCAACAAATCTTCTGACGCGGATTGCCTCATTTCTTAGGGATTTAGATTTGGCATACACGTCTGCACTCGAGCGTGATGTGTTCTCAACACATAGTCGGGCAGCAGCGGTCGTTGTGCCTCTGCGTTAAAGCCACGCCCGGCTCGCTAGTGGCAGCTCGTATGCATAATATAGACTGAAAATAACCGCGCATCTCTTTGTATGGCATGAGGGAATCGCATTACAATTTCTAAGAAATACTTTTCGCGCCCACACATATATTGGGTCACAGAACCCACATTCATTTCTAAGGGCCGATGTATACATTTCAATTATTTCGCAGGCTTATTTCGTATTGCTCTGAAAAGTGTCGCGTTGATTTAAATCGTATTAACATTTTTTCTCTCTCTCTCTTATGTTCACGCGGGCTCGGGCATTCAAGTAATTTCTCGGCAGGGTTTAAGTTCATCGGCGAGGTCTCCGTGTGACTTTCAATAACATCGCCTCCTTAGTCTGACGCCTGTCGGGAAAGTTGGGCTGGCCGACGCTTATTAAGAACGCTGGCTGGCGTCGTGACGCGCGTGTGCAGAGCGGGTGACGTATAGGCCGGCACCAGAGCCGTTCCTGTGGTGTACGGCGGATCGGGGGACTGCCCCGGGCCCCGCGCTTTGGGGGCGGCGCTTCGACGTCACGGTGAAAGATATGATACGGATAGAATCCAGATATAATACAAATGTGACACTTCCGGTTTAGTTTGAAGGAGTTGTGGGGTGGGGGGGGCACGGTGGGTTCGCCCGGGCCCCACAACCCCCCCCCCCATGGACGGGCCTGGCCTGCACAGTGCGTGCAAACGTTGTCCTAACGTCTACTCCCCCCCCCCCACGTGATGCCGATGTTCTATAATCTAGGTTTTGTTGTTGTTGGGTTAGATCGCGTGAATATAAATGTGTCGTTAAACGCGCCACCACCCGACACAGCCAACTAGTGAGGGTTGTCACGTAAGCAGAACGTGGCCAATTCGTCACTAGTACAGCACTAGTGTATAGTGTAGTGTATAGTGTAGTATACTAGTACAGCACTAGTGTAAAGTGTAGTATATTATTACAGCACTAGTGTGTAGTGTATAGTAGTGTAGTGTATAGTGTAGTATACTAGTACAGCTGTAGTGTATAGTGTAGTATACTAGTACAGCACTAGTGTGTAGTGTATAGTAGTGTATAGTGTAGTATACTAGTACAGCACTAGTGTATAGTGTAGTGTATAGTGTAGTATACTAGTACAGCACTAGTGTATAGTGTAGTGTATAGTGTAGTATACTATACAGCACTAGTGTATTAGTGTATAGTGTAGTATACTAGTACAGCACTAGTGTGTAGTGTAGTATACTAGTACAGCACTATGTATAGTGTAGTATACTAGTACAGCACTAGTGTATAGTGTAGTGTATAGTGTAGTGTATAGTGTAGTATACTAGTACAGCACTAGTGTATAGTGTAGTGTATAGTGTAGTATACTAGTACAGCACTAGTGTATAGTGTAGTATACTAGTACAGCGCTAGTGTATAGTAGTATAGTGTATAGTAGTGTAGTGTATAGTATACTAGTACAGCACTAGTGTATAGTGTAGTATACTAGTAAAGCACTAGTGTGTAGTGTAGAGTGTAGTGTATAGTAGTGTATAGTGTAGTATATAGTACAGTAGTGTAGTGTATAGTGTAGTGTATAGTGTAGTGTGTAGTGTAGTATATAGTACAGCACTAGTGTGTAGTGTATAGTAGTATACTGTACAGCATAGTGTGTAGTGTATAATATACTAGTACAGACTAGTGTGTAGTGTAGTAGTGTATAGTGTGTAGTGTATAGTTAGTATATAGTACAGTAGTGTATAGTGTAGTGTATAGTGTAGTATACTAGTACAGCATAGTGTATAGTGTAGTGTAGTATACTAGTACATAGTGTGTAGTGTAGTGTATAGTGTAGTATACTAGTACAGACTAGTGTAGTGTATAGTGTAGTGTATAGTAGTGTAGTGTATAGTGTAGTATACTAGACAGCAGTGTGTAGTGTATAGTGTAGTGTATAGTTAGTGTATAGTGTAGTATTGTACAGTAGTGTGTAGTGTANAGTGGAATGTATCTATATATAAAATCGCAAATCTGTCTGTCTGTGTGTCGCCGGCCCATACGCAGTTTCATTGGACGGCGGTTGCAACGGGTAGCGACGCATTCGCTGCGGGGTGGACGCCATTTTTAATTCCCGTTAAAAATATGCGCACGCATTAACACGCGACTCTGAGGTAAATTCATCAAAGTTTCACTTCCTCTTCACTCCCCCCCCCCACAATGTGTGCAATTACTATTATAGGGTCGGTAGATAATAAAATTATAGCGATTAGACAGTATTATTGTAGCGGGGGGGGGGGGGGAATGGCACCCGTACCCAGCCTCAGCCGGGTGGGCAATTTAGGCGAGGCCGGAGGCTCTGCACGGTACTAGGCCTCGACACCCCACCACACTATAGGCCGTACATATTACTGCACAGCGGCCGAGGAGATCGTGGCTGGGGGGGGGGGGGGCAGGNTAGCAGCCCATCTGTGTATATATGTAAGGTTATTAAGAAATATATTTTTCAACCGGCAACGCCGGGTACTTATGCTAGTAGTAGTGTATAGTGTAGTATACTAGTACAGCACTAGTGTATAGTGTAGTGTATAGTGTAGTATATACTACAGCACTGGTGTGTAGTGTATAGTAGTGTAGTGTATAGTGTAGTATACTAGTACAGCACTAACCGGTGTGTTGGAGAGCCAAGCCACAACATTTACAATCTGAGTATGACGTTTCGCCAGTAGAAGTCTACCTGTTTAGTTCCTTATGTAGAGCCGTAGATGTGGTGACGTGATTTGTGTGACAGGTGGGGAGAGGGGGGGATTAATGAATGTATACACATGGCAATGGACATGTGGTAATCGACTCGCATTATGCATGCACATTGCTCTTGTACATCCTGTCGTTTGCGTGCAATAAAAATCGCATTACCTGTTATTGTGTGCGTCCACGTAATTACCATTGACGTATGGTAACCTGATAATTGTTTTTTACCCTTTAATCTGGCAACAAAACTGACACCTTTTTTTTTACAAGGAGTCATGTTTGCATTGACCACAATACCTGCGGTCGGAATGCAAACTAAAACACAACTCTGATAATGTATGCACTGTCCTTGAAATTGATTGGTCCACACCCGAGACAGCTTTTTCTTAGAGCTAGGTAATGACGAGGTGATGACGAGGTGATGATGAGGTGATGACACTAAGTGATGACGAGGTGTTGATGAGGTGATGACACTAAGTGATGACGAGGTGATGACGAGGTGATGACCAGGTGATGACACGAGGTGATGACACTAAGTGATGACGAGGTGATGACGAGGTGTGACGAGGTGTGACGAGGTGATGACGAGGTTATGACACTAAGTGATGACGAGGTGATGACGAGGTGATGACACTAGGTGATGACGAGGTGATGACGAGGTGATGACACGAGGTGATGACGAGGTGATGACACTAAGTGATGACGAGGTGATGACGAGGTGATGACACGAGGTGTCGTCTCTATCGGGCCGAATCGGAGGTCACGTGAGGCGCGTGCTCGTCTCTCGGCGTGCTGATCGTCTCGGTCGCTCTGCGCGGCGGTGCGTCGGTCCACACAGCCGTCTGTGGGGACGTTGTCTGGAACGGGGAGGCTGAACACCTCGAGTCGGCGAATAAACTTCAGCATCGCCCCCTAAAACAAAACAATTGATATCACATTCTTAGGTTTTTTCGGTAAAGTCACGTCTTCGGCCGTTGCCGATCATTGCTACAACTCGGTGGGCTCTCATGAAACTGTATTTTCCGAGACCAAGGTTCTCTGCAAACCTCCTGGCTACCATCAAAGGTTTGTACACGAAGCCATACAAATATGCAAACACAGACATAATTTCAACCGTGATGACGTTCAAACTAGTAATCATTGGAAAGATGTGATTAACCATGCAAAAAAGATTTAACTACACTTATTTGCCAATCTTATTTGACAGACAACCATTACTGTTTTACCATGTTTAGTGGTGGTCTCCCTGTCACAGGTTGAGTCACAAACCGCACCTCTCCATAACAAAGGCTCAGCCTTTCTTATGCAGTCTATTCTTAGTCTTAAGCCTCACCTTACCATATTAATAAAAATTATGCGGCCTTGCTCCACCACCTTCTCCAACCATTATATAAACGGAGTGGTAGCTCCTGCAATCTCTCATTTACTTGATACAGCTGTCGTGGCTGTGACGGTACCACCTGAAGACGGAAGCTTGTGTTGCCTCCGAAACGTCGTGATTTTATTTTATTTTACTTTTTAATGTTTTTACCTACGTGACTTTACCGAAAAAACCTAAGAATATGAATCATTGCAGTCACGAAAGCTTCAAATCTAGAATTGATATCACGGCAACCCGAGTTGCTGCCTAATAGCCGCAATAAAAAAAAACAATTCACTTTATTCTCTAGAAGGAGTTTTTTTTTGTCCGGGAATGATGTTTCGTGGCAGTATTCCTAGGCAGCTGTTTTTTTTTTGGAAAGTATACTTTTTTTCAGACACTTTACATTTGACTAGTTTTCATAAAAATGAGAAGTTTCCGTTATTTTCGACGTTCTATTTGCTGATGAAGTCACGGCAATGCATTGCATGAAGCAGAGTTCACGCTACACTCATTGACGGTGCAATAGTGGAGAAGGCTTGTGCCTGGTCACGTGTGCATGTCACACTTCCAGAACACATCTCATCGAACAATCAAGACAACGTAGTTACCAACACACACTCGACACACGCAATGAAATGTTGTATTTTTTGCATGAACTCTGTACTGTTTCACATTTATTTCAACACGATCTTTCATTTGGGATCGTGCATAAATAAAAATGTAAACAAATCTAAAAGCTACTTTATTTCATGTTAACAGAGTATGGGGTGGCATCGGGGTGCAATCGGCTGCCGTGCAAGTGCTCTGTTGTCACATTACTCTGCAGGGCAGGGGTGAGGGGCTTCATCCAGAAGTGGATTGACCATGGCTGATGAGGAGGATGATGACGATAATGATGAGAATGACGAAGAGCGGTAACACGCCGCCGCAAATCCAGATCGGACGTCAGCTGAACCCATCATGCCTCCTGGGGGGGGGGGAGGTCAATAAAATAAGCACGCTTTTTTGTGGGAAGTCATCAGTGGCTGTCCTTTTGGGGAGACTGACCCCGTGCCGCGACACCGGGGAGTGTGAGCGAGAAATTTCAGGGTTGCGCCTTTACCGCCTTCGGCACCCGACGAGCAAAAACGCAATTAAAGTCCCAGCCAAGGGCCGCCTATAATTCGTGTCGGGGAGTGGAAATATTCTGGAGGAGCGCTATTCGAGCGCTCTCCACGACGACGCATCAATCAGGCGGAGGGCACGTGGGGGGGGGGGGGGTGTGGGTGTCTGTGTGAGCGCGCGATACAAATCAAGGAACGTACACCACAGCGGGCACTCGGATTCCGCTCCTGTTCCACACGCGGCCGCGCTGAAGATTCGATATTAGCAGCCGAGCGAGGACCGTGGGTTGTGTCTCCAACCGCTTCTCCCGTCTTTGTGTGCGTTGTCGCGCCCTGACACCGCGCACAATCGCGGAGGCCGTGTGACAAACGTGGCGCATCTTCTTGGGTTCTTTCGGTGAAGTCACGTAGAAGGGAAGTAATAAAATAATACGAATAAAACGTGATAAAATAATTCTCAACGACGTTTCGGCCACAACGCAAGCAGACGTCCTCAGGTGAAGAACTGGTCTGTCGGGGAGACAGCGTCTGAATGAGAATTATTTTATCATGTTATATTTGTATTATTGTATTACTTCCCTTCTACGTGATGACTTTACCAAAGAACCAAGAAGATGAATCCCTGCAGTCACGAACGAAGCTTTAAATCGAAATTTAAATGTCGCGCAGTCACGAGGAGCGAGCGCGAGCCGCCAGTGTCGATCCTCTTGGATTGGAGGCGCCGGTTGAAGACTCACGACCCTCGGACGGGAACATTTTTTGTTGACGTCTTTGTTTCGTTTGTTTTCTTTCGTTTCCGAGTTGAGAGTTCTAAAAAAAAACTAAAAAACTTAAAAACTCGAGCGCGCGCCCAGTGACGCAATCGCTGAAGAGTCGTCGTCAAGTTCAACGTCAGCCACGCGGTCGACTGAGCGTCGGTTGAAGAGGAGCTTCATAGCTCATCGGATTCCTCCGCTATAAATACTGATTCTGGTCCTGGTCGATCCGGTGCCGGATGAAGGCCTCCTCAAACCGCCGCCACCACCTCTCACGACCACCATCAACCATGGCCAATCCATTGCTGGATTAAATGTTGAAATCACCCGCCCGCCCCCGAACTTTCAAGAAACTCACCAAAAAAACAACGACCCACTGCACCAGCCGACATACACGCGGAGCCAGTCCACTTGCCAGCAGGCACCTGACATACCAAACAGGGTGGCAGAGCATCGCCGCGCTGTTCGTGCTAATTACCACGATGATTGACGCCACGTTTTGTCCATGGGAGAAGCAGGGCTGGGGAAGGCTATTGCTTCAGCCGCAACTTTGACTCTCACAGCCCGTGAAAGCTGCGGGGAAAACTCGCCACGGATATCACTCGTGAAGCTTGCCTCCAACTTGTATTCGCGCGTGGAGGAGACACGGCCAAGCCGTCCGCTCTGGAAGTTCCGTTCCGTGCGAGACAAAGCACCGGGAATTGGACGGGAAGCCGCAGCAGTCATTCTGTTCGTTTTAAATTGTGTTCCTGCCAGAGTCTCCTAATGAATCGTATTTCCTTGGGCCACGCTCTCGCTATCGACATCGTAAATTTATCTCCACCCCACCCCTCCCCTCTCCCCCGTGCGCGCCACTCGGCTCTTGAGTGCTGCCTCGGTGTGACCGCCCACGTCCAAAATAAAACAGCGGCAGCAGCAGCAGTAGCTGTAACAGCAGCAGCAGTACAAACAGTAGCAGCAGCAGCGTAACAGCAGCAGCAACAGCAGCGGTAACAGCAGCAGTACTAACAGTATCAGTACTAACGTCAGCAGCAGCGGTAACAGCATCAGCGCACGATCGCCCGGCCGTCTGGTCTATCGGGCTACGGCGGTCCACTAGCAGTCTAAATGTACACGTTCGAAAGCACTGACTTGTGCACGAATTTAATAATAATAATAAAATGATGATTATTATTTAAGGACCTACCTGAATTGGGTTGTTATTTGAAGACGTTTTCACCCAAACGTATGATGTTTTGTTGTTATTGCTGTTACACGTGTGGGAGGAAAACAGCACCCAGAGAAAACGAACGCGTGCGAGGGGGGAACACTCGATCCCCATGCAGGCGGAACCAGGCAGAGTCCACTAAGCGATTAGATCGTCTTCAACCCGATCTCTGAAGCAGAGCTGGGAAATCCAATTATTGTTGTAATAGATTACTCTCTTGACTACCTCGTTTGATTAACTCCACCAATCGGGTGACACCAGTGGCGGCTCCTGCAAAATCTCTCAGGGGGGGCAAATGTCTGGATGATTGATAAGGATAAGGTCAACCCATGCAATGGATAAATTAACAGCTTAAGCATGTAAAGGCAACTTCACTTCTTTAATATTAATGAAAAATAAAGTGACTCTTACAATACATCTTGTTTTTTCTACACTCACTATTAAAACAAACCACTCAAGTTTATTTTATTAAAGATTCCACTAGGTGGCGATAATTATATTGTTGGATGAAACGTGCTTACGTATGATGACGTAGCACGTATGATGACGTAAGCACGTTAGGCGAGCCCTCCCGGAAGCCATAGAGAATGCATTGGAGCGCCCGCCGTTCGAAAAAAACATCTTTGAATGTAAGTCTATGGGACACTCGGGCGATTCTCAGCCGGAGTGAAATCGCCCAAAAAGAGGCGGTACTCCACAGAACGTGACATGACGCTGATTGGACTATATCCAGAGGCTGCAGTGACGGCTAGCGTGACTCTGTGGTTGAATGACATTGGTGGTGCGTCGCCCAATCGCCCTAATGAAGAAACCGCCCCTGGGTGACACGAGAAAGAGAGTTGCATGTAAAAAAATGTCTCACCTCCCCTCCCACGTGTGCCGTATGAACAGGAGGCGATGCAGGCTGTTCCCTACCCCCATCCCAGCGGAACACTGAGCAATCGATCGAGCACAACGAAAGTGGTCGATAATTAGAATTTGTTGTCGATTCATTTGCGTGAATCGATCAGTCGTCCCAGGGTCTGCCGTACGAACGATACTCTAGGAGCCGCGATACGCACCAAGTTTTTTTTCGCCAGATGTCTTTGCAACTGTACAGTGGACATCCGCTGTCCAAGGTACGCTATCATTACAGTGCCCCACTGCATGCTTTGAACTCACCAGACAATGCATGACTATTAATATATGAAAATATTTAATTGGTAAATATATATACTGTATTAATGATCAGAACATCAAGGGAACATCAAGAGGGTGATGCGAAGATCTCTTTAATAAATGGGAAATTAAAGACGAGCTACAGTAGTGCGACTGTGACCACCCAACCCAAGCTCTAGACCCACATAGTCACAGCATAGAGACGCATAGAGATACACACCCAGAGAGATCTAGAGATGAGACCTCGTTGAGATACGGAGAGATGTATTAGAGACAAGCCACAGTTGGGCGACTGTGGCAACGCAACCCAAACTTTAGAGCCATATAGTCACCGCATGCAGACGCATAGAGATACACACCCAGAGAGATCTAGAGATGAGACCTCGTTGAGATACGGAGAGATGTATTAGAGACAAGCCACAGTTGGGCGACTGTGGCCACGCAACCCAAACTGTGGACCCTGCAGTGAACCCACTGTGGTGGTCTGCCCTCCTTCAACGGAGGAGGAGGCAGAGCGACACGACACGAACTCTCTCTCTCTCTCTGCTGCTGAAGCTCTCTCCTCGTGGCAACCAGCAGACCTCGCCACTGGCATTTAGCTCCTAAAAGTATTCCCATAATGCGTAAAAGACAGAATAAGTATATATGTATACATGACTACCATTGGATTAGTGCATTATTTTAATTATAAAAAAAAAAAATTTCCATGAAGATGTAATACAGTTGATTAGTGAAGCTGAAGTGGATGTCGATGGATGTGAATGCACGACATTGATAAATATATAATTTCATTCAAGACAACAGACAGTTCATAAAGGCGCTGAGATTTACGAAAACACAGGTTGTAGCTGCTAATTAAGTTTCCCCTACCGAGAAGCGTATTTAATTCCCTATCGGCATTAGGGTTCTGCCGTGCTCACTTGATATCTGTAATTGAATTGTTATCAGTAATTTGCCTCCGCATATCGGTGAATCTTTCGCTTGATAGCAACACATTGCTGGAGAGTCTGAAATTAACGATGTGTTCCAGGTAGCAGACTAGCGCTCGCGTTGTGAAGTCGACAATTCATTCGAGCGCTGTAAGTTCAATGACTTGGAACGCCGCAGAGAAGCTTCGTGAACGTCGTCGGGGCGACGAGGCCACGCGTGCGGTGCTGGAGGAGGGCACCTTCACTCAGCCAGGCGCGGCACGCAGGCAGAGGTCGGCATGCCATGCCAACGAGAGGCCCAAAGGCAGGGCACATGGGACCACGTGAGCCGGCTATTCTTTTCACCTTTACTGCAGCCTTCGTAATTTTTTTAAAAATAATAATGTCAATAAATGCATCGGGGTGTGGTGAAACAAAGTCGTTATTACGAACGTGCGCGTGCTTACGTTGCGTTTTCGATTATTTACCTTCTAAACAAATCTGCCGTGTCTCGCACCCCCCCCCCCCCAGAAAGGGCATCTCGCAACCCCAGAGTGTGCGTGCATCCCAGGTTGAGAACCACTGCTCTATAGCTTGGGATCACGAATTGATTCTCACGCGATCCGTCTCCGCGTTGGACGTGACTTGGCAGTGGCGTCTCCGTTGGCTGCCATTCCGTCGTTAGTCTCGACCAGGCTGCGCCGTCTGGACGGTCCCATTGCAAGCCATCGGTTCGACGACTCGACTCATCGTCGGATGACTCGAAAGCAGCCGGGCAAATAACACCTCAGCTCCGTCGCCACGTGTGCCGCTGGACGCGCGGTGATGGACGGAGCTTGGTGCCATCTCTGTCATCCTCAAATGCGTGGTGCCGGGTGTGGCTTACTGGGGGGTTTCCAGCCTTTGCATGACACTGGGCGGCCACCATTATTAAAGGGGCTCCGCTGGGAATCCCGACTCGAAAGAGAGCGGGCGATGATCGCCTTCCACCGATTGTTCGGCTCAGGGAGCGGGAGCGAGGGACCTTATCTCCGGGATGGCAACCGCCAATCGAGCAGAAGGAAGTGACGGCCAAAGGCGCGGTGGCAGAGACAACATCTCTGGTGTCAACACAGGAAAAGACGTGTCTTTTTTTCGCATGGGGTAAATGAACCCCCCCCCCCCCCCCGCCACAAAAATAAAAATCTGCACACTGCCATTATCGGGCTGTAGTCAGCGGCGTGCAAAATATTCACAATTGCTCGGAGCTGAGAATCCAGGCGCTTGCGTTTTGGGGCTGTGACCTTGCGTCTCTCCCGGCAACCTGTCCACGAATTGGGCCCTGCTAATTAAGAAGGCGTGCGGGCAATGGCTGTGATCCGTATCGCAAGGAAAAATCACGCCCGGCAGAACATCACCGTTCTTCTCCGCGCTCCCTCGTCGCCTGCAGGTGTTGCGGCTTCAGATGGCTGTAAAGTCGGCACGGAGAGTCCCTCCCAGTGTTCACGTGGGCAGGTTCATGCAATTAAATACCGCGTTAGCGCGTGTTTGTCCAGGGTGTAAGCGTTATTGTATGATCGTTTCCATGATCGTCTGTGGTCAATCAACTGCTGGATGAAGGTCTTCCAAGAAGGAGGGTCAGTACCTGAAACGTCATCTATTTTATTTATTTTTCCCGACTTTAGTGCAGTTTTGAGTTTTACTTTTTCATTCGGCGTTCAACGCGACTATCACTATCTGAACCTGTCCCGAGCGTCCCCTAGGTTAACTCAACCTGAAACGCGCACAACACCTGGTGCAGTGTGTCAAGACGAACCCGGAACGGGCAAGAACGACCGCACGTAGTGCCGATGATACTTACACCACACGTGTGCACGCGCCTTAATAGGCGCTCGCTAACAGCACTTGGCTCAAGAGTCTGCACGAATGCATTGAGATTGTGTGCATTTTATACTTTACCTAGGGCGAGCGTTGGCGCAGTCGTAAGCACACCACACGATGAACCCGTGAGCCGACTTCATTCCTCCGGTCGTGGAGGCAGCAGAAGCGAGGGGTTGATGGATCACGCACAGACGGGCTGTGGAACTCCCTTTCCCTGGAGCGGCGAGGAGGATCCGTGCCCTGGCTCTGGTTACGAGAAGGCGGCACAGCGAAAAGTGTCGACTCCACCTGTTACGTCCGAATGGGATCGAGTGTTTCCCCCTCGCACGCGCCTGTTGTCTCCTAGCGCTCCGGTTCGCTCCCATGACGTGAACGCCCATTAATTGGCCGATAACACCTTCATATAGAGAGGACCGCAAATCTTGGGCAATTGTTGGCGCCGGTGATCCGCGTGGCTGCCTTGGCGTTTTGCCCGTGGTTCCTGGTGCCTCGAGTTTTTCTCTCTCCACGAGAGCGAGCGATTACTGATGCCACGCGTCACAAGTTGACTCGACAGCGAGATGCTAACTACCTCGCCTGGTTACAGGAGGTCGTGGGTTCCGACGCATGCTGCTGTATATTTGGAGTTTGCGTGTCTCTTTCTCCCCCGTGGTCCCCGTGGATTTTGCTCCGATTTTTTCCCTCCACCTCTAGAAGCACGCGTTTGGAGTATTTTGCCGCTATAAATGTCCACATGATGCTAATCGACTGCATCGAGCAATTGCCTGTGGACAGGTCGCTTCTGAAAAAGAGCTATAGCTCAGTGGGCCATATCTGGCAAAATAAAAAAAGAGTTTATGATGTTTTTTTTATTTATGAAACAAAGATTTGTAGTATTATTATTCAACAGTGGATTGACAAACGGCTGTAAAAAATCTCAAACACTCTCCGCCACGTGTATATATGGTGATTGCTGAATATGCTTGTGAAAAACGTCCGTGTAACAATACGATCATTCATCGCATGCAGGCTGCACGTTACGCGTTTATGGGACGGCTTAGGATGTGGAATTCTAATAAATAACAATCACGTCTCAGTGGCAGGCAGAGTGGTGGTACATCTCGGGTATTTTATCTCTCAACCAAATTATGCAGCGCAACGCGTACCACGGCTCACGATTGAGTGCTGCTGGGTGGACTTCTCTGACAGTCCTTGTACAATGTTTTGTCTCGCACTTAATGAAGCCGGAGAGATATCTTCTAAGGTATCGATGTCGCGTTACGACCAGTGCGTGGAACTCAACTATAGTCCTACATTTGATTGTGCAATCTTTAAAAACGTGTATTTAATTATGCAATTTGCCGTGTTGATCTGCATGAAAGCTGCGCGTACCGACGTCGCATCGGCTGCAGACCAAACAGAGGCATGCCTCTCAGTCGGCACGAGGTCTGCAATCACGGACACCGTGATTGCAGTATCACGCGATGGAGTTGAACAACAGCAACAGCGCTACCAGATGTCGGCACAAATCAATTCCTGCCACCCGAACGCAGACAGTCCGGGTGAGACTCGGACATGCTGGCAACCCGGACCGCACGGAACAGACAACAACAACAACAGGCTCTGGGGGGCTACGGAGAGCGGGGGGGGCACGAGACGTCAGGGCCTTCACAGCTGCCACGCGCAGTGGCCACTCGTTAGGGAGACGAGGGAGGGGAGCGAAATGAATAAGCAGGCGGTGCCCTTTGGCAAACTCGCAGAATGATTTCCAGGTGATTATTCCGCCATAAATGAGACAACGTGATCCCCACGGGGCGTCTGAGTCACTGTGCTGGTGATGAATGAACAATTACGCGTGAGAGTGAGTTTTAAATATGTTTTGTTTATGCGAGTTATTTATTTATTTTGCGGTCTTCCAAATGTTTCGTTTTTGCATTTCATTTTCCCGAGACGGGGACCTTCAGCGGAGAGGTGGCGCAGGGCACTGCGAGCACAGGGAACCCCATGGCGAGTTCCGACCATGACGAGCACCAGTGGCGAGTGATATCAGAAACACACAGACACACACACAGACACACACACACAGACACACACACACACACAGACACACACACACAGACACACACACAGACACACAGACACACGCAGACACACACACATACACACACACACGCAGACACACACACAGACACACACAGACACACACACACAATAGACACACACAGACACACACAGACACACACACAGACACACACACACACACAGACACACACAGACACACACAGACACACACAGAGACACACAGACACACACAGAAACACACACACAGGCACACACACAGACACACATCAAGATCCCCCGTATAGCCTTAACAGACTGTAGGGGCAAGTGCTGTTAGCGAGCACCTATAAAGGTCGGCACGGCACACGAGGGGTGGGTGGCCAACACCACGCCCGGTCGCCTTGGTCTCCCTAGTGGCAATGTTTACACACCGCACTCTTATGCTGGCACTTGACCGGTTCAGATAATCGTCACTGGTGTTTGCTGTAAGCGGGAATCGAACCCGGGTGTCAGGTTCGTAGTGCAGCGCGCTAACCGCTACACACAAAGAAAAAAAAAGATCCCCGTATAGCCTTAACAGACTGTAGGGGCAAGTGCTGTTAGCGAGCACCTATGAAGGCCGGAACGGTACACGAGGGGTGGGTGGCCAGCACCACGCCCGACCGCCTTTGTCTCCCCAGTGGCGATATTTACACACCACACCAGGTACTCATTTAAGGCTAGTCGACCTAGGGAGGCCCAGGACCGGTTCAGATAATCGTCACTGGTGTTGGCCGTGAGCGGAATCGAACCCGGGTCGCCAGGATCATAGCGCAGCGCGCTAACCACTACACTACCGCTCCCACAACCGCTACACACACACACACAGACACACACACAGACACACACAGGCACACACACAGNCACACACACACAGACACACACAGGTACACACACAGACATACACACAGACACAATCCGGCTGTTCTCTCTCCCGTGGTGGTCGCGTGGATTTTTCTCCGGATTCCTCTGGTTTTGCCCCCCCCCCCCCACCTCTGTATTTAGAATCAATACACGTTCACATTATTTGGCCGCGACTATAAATCCCAACATATGATGATATTAACCAGGTCGCCTCTGCAAAAGAGCTAATAGCTCAGCGCGATTTGCCTGGTCAAATAAAAACAATAAAAATGTAACGATCCACTTGGAATCTCTCTCATTTGCGCCGATCTCATTGCTGGGTCTCCCTGGCCGAAGTCCGCTCGGGCGACGTTCCCCTCCATTGGCTGCCTGCTCTATCGCCGCTCCCGACCCTCATCCGCGATGTCTCCTCGCGAGGTGTCCTGCCCGTTTGACAACACCTAAAACGTCGGACAGGTCCGTCCGCAGGAGGGGAGGATGCGGGGCCCGGGGCAGCTCACACCGCGTGTCCACACACCCCCACCACCACAACGCCTTCAAATATCTGACACCGTTATGTGGAAAGCACGGCGCCACGTTCCCCCCCCCCCACCACCAAGAGCGCGGGGCCCAGGGCGGTCGCCACGATTCGTTGGTGACCGCGACTCCGTGCGGGGATGTGAGCAGAGGGGGTTCGTCACAGCGCGATTTCGTCCAGCGGAAGTGAGATGATTACTTTTAAAACGTACAGGAATTATCCCAACTCAACCTCCGTTAAACGGGCAGCGATGTATTTACGCCACGATCTGTCCCGAGTGACGTGGTCGTTGGACGTTGAGACAGCAACATGTTGTGTGGTAAGCCCTCTTCCACCCGACACGGGAACAATCGTGGCCCATGTCACGATGCTTCGGCAGCGACACCAGGTCACGTGTGCAGAGCGTTACACACCGCGGCGTGCGTCGTTCCCTATTCATTCATTCTCTTTGCTTCTTTCGGTAAAGTCACATAGGTAGAAATAAAATAAAATATTCATTCATTGCCAGTGTCGGGGTGGAGGAGGGCGTAAGACACTCGTTTTACTCACGCGGCGATCTGACACCCAAAACTCAATAATTATTCATCAGAAAACCGTGTCGGTTGCGAGGGCAGACGCCGCCCTACTTTCACATTTAAAAAGTTACGAGTTCAATTCGCAGCTTGGGGCCTGACTCAACTCAAACGCTCCCTTCAAATTGCTCAATTTTGTTGAAGTATTCATGTTTATATATGTAAATATATATTCCTTTATATATATTTATACATATGTATTTATATACAAAGGGATACTTCAACAAATTGAGGAATAGTTCAACACGTATACGCATATATTTAAAATGAGCATTCCTTCCCCTGCACGTACGTGGATGTCGTATTATTTTTTTTTAAAAAAAAAATCATTAAGCACAGGAATGTAAGCAAATATTCAAGCGTTGAACAAACCGTGGGCATTAGATGACCCCGGCAACTCCAATTAACGTGGTCGCACGCGTGCCTCCTACAAGACGCTGTCACCGTCTTCAATCGAATCTCTACACTGCCCCCCCCCCTCCATCGCCCCCCCCNTCCATCGCCCCCCCCCCCAAACCATTCATTTGCGACATCGACCGCTATCGTTCCATATCCTTCGCGGCCACGTGGCCAACAGCTGATCAACATCCACAGCCTCCAGTGGAAATCTAAATCTAAATAATAATTTAAAAAAACAATGAAATTGTTCCAGGAATAACCCCGTTATCGATCCCGTGCGCCTGCTCTATCTCGACGGGTCAGAGGCCCACTGCTCCTCCTGCTGCTGCTGTTTTCTTATCAGCTGCGCACCGCTCCACTCTGTGAACCTCATCTCACGTCGTTTCTCAACTCGCGGCGTCAGGAGAGAGAAGGCAAACATATAACGATTTGAACTGAACAATTTTCGGTTTAATTTCACCAGGTATGGCTCACTGAGCGAAATTGCTCTTTTTTCCCAGAAGCGACCTGGCGATCACAAGTGAAGTGGCTAATCGCCGTCGTCGTAGGGAAAGTAGCAGCAGCAGCCAGATCGACTCGACACGCGTGTTGACGTTGAGTCGCAATGTGCAGGGAACAAACCCGGAGGACCCGGACAAAAATCGCGCGACAACAACAACCGCAATTCGCCACTGAGTGGCGGTGACGTCACCACGACGCTTGTGCCAGGCCATATGCACGTTGAGGCCACGTGAAGTGCCGAAAGCGCCCGCCGGCAGGAGGTCACGTGGCACCTGCTGGCAGGCCCAACAGGTGCCACGGGTCGACTGACTGAGATGACTGAGATGGCTGGTCGAGACCACGGGGGAGAAAGAAACACCGTCAACTCCAAATACACAGCAGCAGGCGTCAGGGTCGAGATCGAACCCACGACCTCCTGTATTCCAGGCGAGGTAGTTCACATTCCTAGCCACCGTGATGATGATGATGAGAGAGAGTGAGAGATACGCAAACTCCTGATACACAGCAGCAGGCGTCAGGGTCGGGATCGAACCCACGGCCTCCTGTAGACCAGGCGAGGTAGTTCACATCTCCTAGCCACCGTGATGATGATGAGAGGGAGAGACACGCAGACTCCAAATATACAGCAGCAGGCGTCAGGGTCTGGATCGAACCCATGGCCTCCTGTATACCAGGCGAGGGAGTTAACATCTCGCCCGATCCTCTGGTTGGCTTTGGACGACTCCCGCGGGTCGTGGAGGTCGTGCCACTACCGTGCCACTGCCGTGCCACTGCCGTGCCACTGCCGTGCTACTGCCGTGCCACTGCCGTGCTACTGCCGTGCCACTGCCGTGCTAATGCCGTGCCACTGCCGTGCCACTGCCGTGCTACTGCCGTGCCACTGCCGTGCTAATGCCGTGCCACTGCCGTGCCACTGCCGTGCCACTGCCGTGCTACTGCCGTGCCACTGCCGTGCTAATGCCGTGCCACTGCCGTGCTACTGCCGTGCCACTGCCGTGCCACTGCCGTGCTAATGCCGTGCTAATGCCGTGCTAATGCCGTGCCACTGCCGTGCCGTGCCAATGCCGTGCCACTGCCGTGCCACTGCCGTGCCACTGCCGTGCTAATGCCGTGCCACTGCCGTGCCACTGCCGTGCTAATGCCGTGCCACTGCCGTGCCACTGCCGTGCCGCTGCCGTGCTACTGCCGTGCTAATGCCGTGCTAATGCCGTGCCACTGCCGTGCTAATACCGTGCCACTGCCGTGCCACTGCCGTGCTACTGCCGTGCTAATGCCGTGCCACTGCCGTGCCACTGCCGTGCTAATGCCGTGCCACTGCCGTGCTACTGCCGTGCCACTACCGTGCCACTGCCGTGCTACTGCCGTGCCACGCCACTGCACAGCTGCACCTTGATCCGCGTGTTTATTTGCACCACCGTCCACCCCAACCCACCCCACCAAACTGAAAAACAAAACCACCCGACGATGAATTTGTTTCATTTTCAAAACTGGAAGTAACCGCCGGCTCGCGGACCGCTCCCCGTGCAAATGATTTATTCATTAAAGAAAGAAAGAAAAAAAANGCCATTCTCAGTCTGGGCCCGTTCTCGGGCGACTGGCGGCGAAGAGAACCCCCCCCCCCCGCAGATTTCACTTCGGCGCCGCTGGAGCCGATCGCGTGACAGCTGCTGCTGCTGCGGCGGCGGCGGTGGCGAGGACGGTGACACGTGGCAATGGGCGCGTGCACAATGCCCTTTGGAGCCGGGGAATCGGGACTGACCCTCGTGTTCGTTCCACAATTGAGCATTCACGAACCCAGTCGACATGGGACGTCGTTGGGCCGACGGGTTCCCTCCACGTGCTTAACGTTGGCCGAACGTTGGCATGGTTACTGGGTAGATACGAATTTAAGGCCGAGCTGACCTAGGAGAAACCTAGCACTGTATACAAAGGAAGACACAGATAAACCAAGGCTGTTGGTGACAAGTTGGTGTGAGCGAGCGGCTTTGAAAGCCGGCACGGTACACGAGGGGGCGGGTGGGTGGCCAGCACTACGCCCCGAGTGGCGGTGATGACACACC